>PVKP010031869.1:0-26542 GCA_004027715.1 Plecturocebus donacophilus | reverse complement strand
AATGAGGCATTGTTATAAAGATACCTGAAAATGTAGAAACAGATTTGGAATTGGGTAACAGGCAGAGGTGGGAAGGATTTGGAGGATTCAGAAGAAGTCAGGAAAATGAGAGAAAGTCAGGAACTTCTTAGAGACTGGCTAAATGGTTGTGACCAAAATTCTCATAGTGATATGGAAAGTGAAAGCCAGGCTGACAAGCTTTCAGATAAAAATGAGGAATTCACTGGGAACTGGAGCAAAGGTTACATATGTTATACCTTAGCCAAGAGTAGGGCTGGATTTTGTCCATGCTCTATTAATATGTCAAATTTTGAACTTGAGAATGATGACCTAGGATATCTGGGAGAAGAAGCTTCTGAGCAACAAAGTATTCAAGATGTGGTGTGGCTGCTTCTAACAGCCTATGCTCAGATGTGGAATCAAATAAATAAGTTGGAACTTTTATTTAAAAAGAAAGCAGATAAGAGTTTGGAAAATTTGCAGCCTGGCCATGTGATAGAAAACAAAAGCCCATTTTCAGGAGAAGAATTCAAGTAGACTGCTGAGCAATCGCTTGCTAGAGAATTTTGCATAAACAAAAAGGGGGCAAGTGCTGACAGTCAAGACAAATGGGAAAAAGACTTTGAAGGAATTTCAGAGAACTTTGCTGCAGCCCCTTTCATCACAGGCCCTGAGGTCTAGGAGGGAAGGATAGTTTTGTGTAACATGCCCAGGATTCTGCTGCCCTGCACATCTTCAGGACACTGCTCCTTGTATCCTGGCCAATCCAGCTCCAGCCTTAGCTCAAAGGGGCCCAGGTAGAGCTTGGGCAGATGCTTCAGAAAGTGCAAGTTATAATCTTTGTGGTTTCCACGTCATGTTGGGACTGTGGGTGCACAGAATGCAAGAGTTTATGGTTGGGAGCCTCTGCCTAGCTATCAGAGGATGTATGGAAAAGCCTGGATGTTCATGCAGAAATCTGCTGCAGGTACAATGCCCTCATGGAGAACCTCACCTAGGGCAAAGGGGAAATGTGAGGTTAAAGTCCCCACTGGGACACTGTCTATTTGAGCTGTGAGAAGATGGCCATCATCCTCTAGACCCCAGAGTAGTAGATTCAGTAACAGCTTGCACTCTGTACCTCAAAAGCCACAGAGACTCAATGCCAGCCTGTGAACACAGCTACATGGACTGTACTCTGCAAAGGCAGAGAGGCAGAGCTGCTCAAGGCCTTGGGAGTCCGCCCTTCATACTAGTGGAGTCTGGTTTTGGGACATGTGGCCAAAGGAGATTATTTGGGAGCTGTAAGATTTAATGACTGTGCTGCTGGGTTTTGGATTTGCGTGGGGCCTGTAGCCCGTTTCCTTTGCTCAATGTCTTTCTTTTGGAACAGGAATATTTACCCAAATGCTTGTCCTCCCACTGTATCTGATATGGTTAGGCTTTGTGTCCCCACCTGAATCTCATCTTGAATTGTAATATCCATAATTCCCATAATCTTCACATGTTAAGGGAAAGATCAGGTGGGGGTAATTGAATCATGAGGGCAGTTTCCCTCATGTCTTTCCTGTGATAGTGAGTGAGCTCTCATGACATCTAATGGTTTTATCGGGGGCTCTTCCCCTGTTGCTTGGCACTTCTTTCTGCTGCCTTCCGAAGCAGGTGCCTGGCTTCCCCTTTGCCTTCTGTCATGATTGTAAATTTTCAGAGGCCTCCCCAGCCATACCTCTTTTCTTAATAAATTACCCAGTCTCAGGCAGTTCTTTATAGGAGCATGAAAATGAACTAATGCAATACCTTGGAAGTAAATAACTTGTTTTTGCTTTTATAGGCTCCTGGGTGGGAGGGATTTGCTTTGTCTCAGATGTGACTTTGCATTTCAGACTTTTGAGTTAATGCTGCAGTGAGTTAAGACTTTGGGAGACTGTTGGGAAGGCATGATTGTATGGTTTGGAATCATGCAATCCATATTGGAAGGGGGCAGGGGTGAAATGATATAGGGTGAATGTGTGTTCCCACCCACATTGAATTGTAATCCACAATGTTGGAGGTGAGTCCTGGTGAGAAGTGACTGGATCGTGGGGGCAAACTTACGAATGAGTTAGCAGCATCCCCTTGGTGCTGTCCTCATGACAGTAAGGGAGTACTTTAAGATCTGGTTATTTAAAAGTGCAGTACTTGACTTAGCTCATTCCCTTTTGCTACTGCTCTGGCCGTGGGCCATGCCTGCTCTCCCCTTTCATCTTCTGCCATGATTGTAAGTTTCCTGAGGCCTCCCAAGAAACCAATCATATGCCCACATCTACTTCCTATACCATCTACAGAACCATGAGCCACTGAACCTCTTTTTTTAATAGATTACCCAGTCTCAAGTATTTCCTTCTAGCAGTGTGAGCACAGACTAATACACCCACCAGTAAAATTTTATTTTCTCATTGACAGCAAGAGGTAATTCTAGATTATCTTATTCCTTCATGGAAACAAGTGGAAGTCTCATCTAGAAATCTAGATCCAGCAAAAATATCTTTTAAAAATGAAAGCAAAATATTTTCAGAAAAAGGAAGCTGAGAGAATTTGTTGCCAACAGAATTTGTCACTGTAAAGAAATGCTAAAGAAATGTCTTCACACTGTGAAAATTGATACCAGATGAGAATTCAGATATACAGGAAAGCATGTAGAATACTAGAAATATTATACAGATAGGTAAATATAAAACATTATCTTTCATTTATTTTAAAAAAATCCTTAAGCCATAGACTAAAACAAAAGTAAAAACAATACCTTGTGAGGTTTATAATGTGTAGAAGTAGAATATATAGTATAATATTACAAAGAATATGAGCAGTGAAAATAGAATTTTACCGCTTTTTACATAAAGTGGCATAATATGAATTCAAGAAGACAGTGATTAATTAGGAATATACATTGTAATCCACAGAGGAAACAATAACCTCCCCAAAACTATGCTAGCAAAGCAGCCAATACAGAAGATAATTTGGGATACTAAAATTTTTATTAACCTAAAAGAAGACAGAAAAGGAAGAACAAAGAAACAAAGAGCAAATAGATCACAAATGACATTATAATAGACTTAATCTTACTTATGTCAATAATTTAAATTCAGAGTTTATCAGACTACATAAGAAAGCAAAACCCAACTGTTTGCTGCCTACAAGACAGCCACTATAAATATATTGACAGAGACAGGTTGAACATGAAAGTATAGAAAAGGTACATCATGCAAACACAAAGCAAATGAAAGTTAGTGTGCTACATCGATGTCAGGCAAAATTGACTTCAAGACAAGGAGTATTACAGACATAAAGAGGGTCGTTTTGTCATCAGGAAGGGTCAGTCTGTCAAGAATACATAACAATCCTAAAGTGAAAAAATCTAATAACAATACTTTAAAATACAAGAAGCAACAATCAATAAAATTAAAGGGAAAAATAGATACATCCCTAAAGCTAGGCATTGTAATACTTCTCTCAGTAATTGATAGAACAAGTAGACAAAATGTCAGTACAAATTATCATAGCCAATTTAAACCAATCTATCAATCGACTTGATCTAATTTATGCTTATAAAACGCTATTCTAACAACTGCAGAATGCACATTCCTTTCAAGAGTACATGAAATATGCAGTAAGGTAACTTATATTCTGAACCAAAAAACAAATATCAACAAATGTCAAAGTTTTGAAATCATATACTGTATAACCAAATTAAATTAGTAATATAAATAGCAAAACAATATGTATGATATGATTCTATGTATGTTAAATATTATTAATCCAGCAAACCAATTGCTATGATCTAAATGTTTATGTCTCCTCAAAATTCGTAGGTTGAAATCTTAACCCCCAAGGTTATGGTATTAGGACATGAGAATTTGGAAGGTAATTGGGTGATGAAAGCAGAGGTTTTATAAGGGAAATTAATTCCCATATCATAAAAAGACCCCAGATGAATCCTGATACGGTTTGGCTGTGTCTCCACCCACATTTTATCTTGAATTCCCATGTGTTGGGGGAGGGACCCAGTTGGAGGTAATTGAATCATGGGGGCAGGTCTTTCCAGTGCTGTTCTCATGGTAGTGAATAAGTCTTATGAGATCTGACAGTTTTAAAAACAGGAATCTCCCTGCACAAGCTTTTTTCTCTTGTCTGCTACCATGAGATGTGCCTTTCACCTTCTGCCATGACTGTAAGGCTTCCTTAGCCACATGGAACTGTAAGTTCTGTAAGAAATGTCTTTCTTTTGTAAGAAATGTCTTTCTTTTGTAAATTTCCCTGTCTCAGGAATGTCTTTATCAGCAGTGTGAAAATGGACTAATACAAATCCCTTACCTCTTCTACCATGTGGGAAAACATGAGAAGACATCCTGTTACCTATGAAATGGGAAGTGAGCCCTCGCTAGATGCTGAATCTGCTGGTCCCTGGATGTTAGACTTCTCAGCTTCCAGAACTATGAGAAATAAATTTCTGTTTTATTTCTCAGATATACTCAGTTTTGGGTATTTTTTATAGTAACCTAGACAGATGAAGACACCAATACATTGTAAGTATATGAAAGTATACATGTATACACATATAAAAAGAACTGACAGAATATAGATCAAAGATCACTTCTTCACAGGAAAATGGAAATGAAAAGGGATTAAAGAGGAACATTTATGCTTTATTTAAATGTATTTTATTATTTGTATTCCCATGTTACTTGTATGTTTAGAATAAATAAAATAAGCCTGATAAATAATAAATACAGGGACTAGCTGATACAAATTTTAAAATAGAAGAATAGTGAAGAAAGATTTGCCCTACCATTATCGAAATATTTTGTACAGCTATGGTAATGATGAACTTGAGGTACAATTACAGGAAGCAACACAAAAACTAAATGGAATAGAATACAGACTGGTAACAGACTGATTACATGTGAAATTTTGGTAGATATTAAAGGTGACATTTAAAGTAGCTGAGTAATGGGTTTAATCTTTAATAAATGGTGTTAGAAAAGTTGGTTAACTTTTCTAACTCCCTAATTTACTTAGGGACAAATTAGACCCTGCTGTGGTCATTAGTGCTGTCCGTCATAAACTTTTAGGTCTCTGTTTTGGGGCACACAGTACGATTGTATTTCCTCACGACCTTTGAAGTTAGATGTGGCCTTGGGACTTGTTTTGGCCAATTAGATAACACAAGCATAAGTGGCAGTTATCACTTTCATATAGAAATAAAATGTTGTTATTGCAGCAGGACACTAGATTTTGCAGCCGCAGCATTACCCAACTCGTGAAAATTGGTGTCTGAAATGTGGGGGACATTGTAACAAAAAAATAATTTTTTTTGCATTATCATGGACTCTAGGAAACAGAGGGGAAGAAAATATTGAAGGTCGTACTATTTCTCCAATCTCTGTAGTAGCAAAACTTTTGGTAAAACTGTTGCTCTCAATGATGTGGATGGATGATTATTTATCTAATGAACTTTTTGTACTAGAAGAAAAAACATTGCAATATGGAATGATGGCAGCATACTTTCATAGGCATAGCCTGAGTCTAGAAAACTATCTGTGAGAAAGTTAGCTTAAATAGAAATTGTCGCTTTGCAAGCAGGGATGAAAGGGACTAAAATAGAGAGAATCTGAATTTTTGGATTTGCAGGGATAGAAAAAGCAACTGATTCTAAAACTCAAATAGTTAAAGTTGAAAAATAATTTGAACAACAAAAGTGGTTTAAAAGTCAGCCTTGGTTTATTTGTAAATGTCAAGGACCAGAAATAACTCAAATGCCCCTCAAGTGGAGAATGAGTACTTATATTCCATCCCATTCAGTGGGACATTACTAAAAAGAACAACTGATACATGCAACAACATGGATGAGTCTCAAATGCATTTTATTGCAGAAAACAAATCAGCAATTTCCAGGAGCTGGGAATGAGGGAAGATGCAGAAGAATTTTGCACAAGTTGGAGTGGTAGTGACTGAATTTTTATTTATTAATGTACAACAACAACAATCTGTACATGTTGGTAAGCCCAGGAGGAACCTGTTGTGAATGATTAAACCAACAACGGTCAGTCTTGAATGGTATTGAAATATTTGAAGAGAAGGGTATAAACCTGATAGTCTCTGGAGATTTCTTCAGATCTAAAGTCTAACAATTATATCCCCAACATAGTAGATGAATGTCACTTAACATGCGAGTACTCATCAGGGTAGAGTTTATTATCCATGGTTTCATGAAATTTTACTGCATTGCTGTTGGTTCACACATGTGTCATAGCATTCTAAAGGTAGTATCAAGTCGTAAGTAGATGATCTTCTGAACTTTTGTAAGAAAATAATTTAAGTAGAGTTGAATTGAGTAACACAAAAAATTGTTCCTTCTATTTTTCTGAGCTCATGGCTGGTCTCTGGATTAAATGGGCATAAAACAGGTTAACAGGAAAAAAGCAGTTTTAATTATGATGTGTGTATGCACAGGGGTCCTACAGAAATATGAGACTTAAGGAAGTGCAGATGACAGACTTTTATAACAGGGGAGTGGTGAAATAAATTATGGGAGGGTGAAGGAAAGGAGGAAATATGGGATGAATGAAGATTGCCTTGTTAGGCAGATAAAAATCTCTCAGCTGATGAACATTGTCTTGGAGTAACTTTCTTCCTGGTACAGATTTACTAATGAAAATTTTCTTTACTAATGAAAATTTCCTCTATAAAGTAAATTTATTTTTATAAAAGGGGAAGTTTATACTTTGTTAAGTTGAAGAGGAAGTAAAGAGTTTCTCCTATGTTAAAGGAAAAACCTTAGACAAATTAAATTTTACAGAGTTTGAGCAAAGAAATCACAAATCAGAAAGCCTTTCAAGTCAGAGTAGATTTATAAATTTTAAAGAGATAGTTCTGATTTTTAGGAAAAAGAAAAAAATACCAGATAAGTTGTATCTGGACATCTCCAGAAATGAATATACATCCAGCAGGTCTGCTAGAATTTGCACAGCCTTTATGTTTGACTTCCTCTTTTACGGGGATATTTGTTTCATGGCAAAGTACATATATAATGCCACACTCCCTGGAGGGCATAGAAGGAAAAACTCAAGGTGCCAACTCTTTTACCTGCATACTCAACAATGTTAGAATCTTCCCATAGAAGAAAGAGAAAGTAACAATATGGCGAGTCTGCAGTTTTAAATTTTTCATTACTTATATTTATTTCTCTTTTCTTTTTTAGTTTTCCAGATCCCCAAAATACAAAATATCATCTTGTCCTTCTTCAGTGAAATGTCAGTTGGAGTTTTCTCTAATGGGATGATAGCTCTTTTCCTTTATGGCTCAATGATGTAATTTCATCTGAGCTTTACCTTCCTTTTTCTGCTTAAAATCTGTGTACTTTATGAAAATCACTTTATTTTTTGAAATATATAGTAAAGCCTTTTTGTTGTTGTTGTTATTTGTGGTGGTTTTTGTTCGTTTGTTTTGAGAGTTTCTTGCTCTGTTGCTCAGGCTGGGGTTCAGTGGTGCAATCACAGCCACAGCAGCCTCAGACTCCTGAGATAAAGTCTTCCTCTTGCCTCAGCCTCCTTGGTAGCTGGGACTACAGGTGTGCACCACTACACTCAGCTAATTTTTCTGACTTTTAGTAGAGTCGGGGTCTTGCTATGATGCCCAGGTTGGTCTTGGACTCCTGGCTTCAAGTGATTCCCCTGCCCTGACTTCCCAAAGTGCTGAAACTACAAGTGTGAGCCACTGCACCTAGCCAATAGGAAAGGCTATCATTTATAAAAATGGTGGCTTGAATATGTTACCCCAGTCCAAATCAATGACAAACTGTCTTTTCTGAGTCAAGCAGCTGCTGGATCGGCTCACAGGGGGTCTAGAGGGTCGAAGTCAGGCCTTGGCTCTTCTATGAACAGATGGAGAGAACGCCTCCAAAGACCAGTAATGGAGAACTGTAAGTTGCTGACAAAAAATTCTATGAATCCTAAAGGGAGCTTGTCCTATGGAGATCCACAAATCTCTAGGAGAAAAATTGACTGTTTCTAGAAATATACGCTCTTCTTCTCCACCAGCAGGAATTGTCAAACAGGCCATAAAGGTGCTTTCTAATGCCAAGGCTTGGAGAATGCTAGCATTTACACATGAGGATATTACAAGCAGAAAGAAGTTTCTGTGACTTTTCTATTTGGGACTAACTCCCTTCTGGACAGCACCTGTTAGTCCCTTGGTATGCACAGTATGGTCCTCGATCCAGGCAACAATGGCATTATCTGGAAACGTAACAAAAATGCAGAGTCAGCTCCACTCCACACCTACTGAATTGGAACCCAGGTGAATCACAGGGACATTAAAGTTTGAGAGACCTACAGATGCCAACACAGCTGCATCATCTTTCAACTGTGGTGTTATAAGCATTAAATTAGATTAGACCCAAATCCCACTGAGAAAATTTAAATACTACCAATAGTGGTTCTTAGCCAAGCACTGCCAGAGAAGACTGATGAACACTTTAGCAGATGAATAATGCCAGTGTGTGTGTAAATATATGCATACATATATATTTTTGAATTTGAGAAACTTGATGTTCGGACTAAAAAAGTTAGTAGATCATTTTGAGGTGAAAATGATCACTGTTAAGACCTGAACTAGTTGATTTCCAAATAAAGGGAAAACACACAAAAAAATGGAAATAATAAGGGGAAATTATAAAAGGCAATAAACTTAAGAATTCTAAAATCTAAATAATATGGGTTGTAGAGGAAGAAAAAAATTGATAGATAAAGGGAAATAATTTCACAAGGAATAGAAATAAATGTCCTGTTATAAAGATAGACTGGGATCTGTAGACTGAAGGGGCTTAGGAAATCCCATGCTAGATTGAGGGGAAAAGATAGCATGGTCATAGTATAATAAAATCTTTGAATTCTGAGAATAAAGAGAGCATTTTACAAGATGCAGATGGAAAGAAAAAATTGCTTACCAAATCAAGGAAATGAGATTGTCAATGAGCTGGTGAAGCTACGGGCATAGATACCTAAAAAGACAGGATTGCAGTTCAACCTGGACGTTACCTGCTAGAGAGAAAGAGTCCTTTCTGCAGAGCTTCGGGAGTTGTAAGACTGTATTTCCACTTACCTGTGTGAAGATAAGGGCTGAGAATGAATACTACCTACCCAATAATGAATCAGAAGAAAGCCTCTATGATAAGGAAGAATGAAGAGGAAACAGCTGTAAGTAGATGGATGGATGGATGAATGGATATGTAGATCTATAAACTGATCAATCAATCAATAGATAAATACTGTCTAAATAAAAATTATATTTCTAGGGAAAACTTGAAAAGAGTCTGACAACTGAAGTACTAAACTACCTCAGTAAAAACTAAAGATTGATTGGTGAGGGATGTGTGGTGGGAAGTAAAAACATGATAGGTATTATCTTATTGAGATAAAAGGAGAAAGCAGATGGAAAATATGACTTTTTTGTTGAGGGGAATAATTGGTATCTTGTTTTCATATTATAGAATACATATGTATTTGATGACGAGTATTTTAAAAATATGGTGATGGTTGGTAAATGAACATAGATAAATGAAATAAAACCAAGTTAGCAAGAAAAAAATTAAAGAGAAAATGAATTTTAAGAACAGAGTGCATAAGCACAAGGATGAAGAAAAAGACAAAGCAGTAAAATAGGTGGGAAACAAAATAATATGAAATGAATAAAATCAATTCTATTAGTTATTATCTATGAATGTGATGAATTTGCTAATGTGAAGATACAAATAGCATTAAAAAAAATTCAGGGCTGGGCGCGGTGGCTCAAGCCTGTAATCCCAGCACTTTGGGAAGCCGAGGCAGGCGGATCACGAGGTCATGAGATCGAGACCATCCTGGCCAACATGGTGAAACCCCGTCTCTACTAAAAATACAAAAAAAAATAAGCTGGACATGGTGGCGTGCGCCTGTAGTCCCAGCTACCTGGGAGGCTGAGGCAGGAGAATTGCTTGAACCCGGGAGGTGGAGGTTGCAGTGAGCTGAGATCGCGCCATGCACTCCAGACTGGCGCCTGGCAGCAGAGCAAGACTCTGTCTCAAAAAAAAAAAAGAAAGAAAGAAAAGAAAAGAAAAATAAAATTCAGTGCAAAAAAACCCAACTGTACGTAAATGTGATCTTTAAGAAACACAAGGTGATTAAGGAAGTTGAAATGTAATTTTTTTAAAAAGGGGGTAGTCAAAGAGATACAGAAGTTAAAAAGAAATTATTTAGGCAGATTGTGAGGATAAGGAAGTCCTCAGTAAGGTTTCCATTTGAATGAAAAGCAGCCCCAAACTCACCTTCTTTTCTAACAGAGCAGTCTGTGAAATTGAGCTGCAGACACAGACAAGCGAGTTGGAAGCTTGCACAGGCCAAGGCCAGCAGTTGTGCTACTGGGAATATGCTACCTGGGACAGGCATGTTCAAAACGGCAGCTCCACCTTCTCTTCCCTTTGCCAGCCACGTGCACAGTAAGGAGCAGTCAAGATAATGCTGGCCAAGTACAAAGCCCATTTGCACAATACGATTAGGGAGGACAATCCGCCTTCTCGTGCCATGTAAACATCACACCTGATCCAATCTGTGGCCCTACGTAAATCAGACAACATCTCCCAAAGCCTGCCTATAACATCTGTCACAGTCCACTGCAGGCTGGCTTCTCCCCTTCAGATTCCTCTCTCACAAGAGAGCGAGCTGCTATCCTCTCTCCTTTCTTATACCTATTAAACTTGCTGTGCCTTAACCCACCCACATGTGTTTGTGTCCTTAATCTTATTGGAGTGAGATGAGGAACCCTGGGTATTTACGCCAGGCAATGATACCACTTCAAAAGCAATAGGGAGCAAATAAAACCTAAAAGCAAGCAATAGTTGAAATGATAATACGGGTTAATTTTAAATTTGATGTTAAAGAGATCAAGAAAGATACTGACAGAGAAGCAGCACTGTTATCTTGGACAAACACCGAACACGGCCACTTTAAGTTCCAGCTCCCTTTCTCACCTCAAGCACTTCAATGAAGTCACTTCTCTCCTAACAAGCAGCCAGAAACAGCAGAGAGTAAAACACAGATAAGACAGCTCAGGTTCAGAGGGAAGGGGAAAAGTCTCTGAGTAACCACCAGACTTATTGTACAATGGGCCCCAGTAAAACAGTTGGCCCTAAAAAGTGCATTCCTTTCCTTTTAGGTGCACTAAGTGAAGCTAAAAGCAGACTGGGTTGGTAGGGGCTATGCCTGTAGCTGCAGGAAGATGTATGGGACAGACACAAAACCCTCCCTTCCCGATAAGCAAGGCAAAGAGACACAGAGACATTCCCAGCCTGTGATAAGCTCTGCCTCCCTGAACCCTTAAAAATTCTTAGTCTGTAAGAGGGCGTGCCTCTGACCCAACTTGGCCAGAAGCTCCTCTCAGGTTTATCCTCCAAAATAAACCTGTCTTTGACTGTTGAGTCGCTTTTCATGTTTCTGTCCTCTTTAATTCTTACAGGTACATAGTGATTGAATGCACAATAAATCTTTATGCATCAAACAATGTAGCCACAAAATATTATGAAGCAGGAATATTAAAGATGTAATAAAAGCCAGTAAAAATAAAATTATAGTGGAAGATTTTAATACACATTTTTTTCCAGAAATAGATTTTACTAAAAAGAAAATGCATAACCACAGAAAAATTAAAGGAGATAATCAACAAACTTGATTATATGTACATATATGGATACATATAATCCTTAGATTCTTTAAGAGAAAAAAATTTATACTTTTAAAGAACATTACAAAAGTGGATCCCTCCTTGACCACAAATGAAACTAACAAAGAAAGATTACTATACATTGTGTGACATAATTGCAATCTAATACAATTGGAAACAGACAATAAAAGTTTACTTTAAAAAGTGAATTGCTTAGAAATTAAAATATACACTCAGATAATCTTCAGCTCAAGGAGAAATTAAAAGCTTTAATACAAATCATTAAGAATAAACATTTCAAAATATATCATACACTGCATAAATACTCAGGGGAATGTATCTATCCCTAAATGTTCTTGTGGATAAAGATATTTAAAAAGAAGCTTATTATTCATGTGAAGGTATTTTATAAAAGAACAACAAAATCAAAAGTAAATGGGAGAAGGGAATTGTTAAGGCTAAAACTAAAATTAATGAAACAGAAAAGTAACAACTATTATAGATAAGATAAATTCAAATGCTAATTCCTAAAATGTCCAATAAAATCAATAAACACTTTAGAAGCTTGGTTAATACATTTCTGTTGGATACACTTAATGGGAAAAAAATAGTACTATTTTGGAAGAAAAATGTGACAATATGTATAATGTAGGCTTTGGAGAGAAATTTTTAACCAAGATGGGAAACCAAAAATATATTAAGGAAATGATAGACATATTTAGCTATATAAGCATTAAGATATATTGCCTGGGAAAATACACCATAAACAAAGTTGATAGGCAAATTATAGATAGTAAAACATATTTGAAACACAAAAACAGATAAAATGTTCATGGCTATTACAGAAAGAACTCACATAAATTGGTAACAAAAAACAAATATCCAATAGAAAACTCTTAAGAATATTAAAATATAGTTTACAAAGAAACACATCTAAATAACTGCTAAAAACTGAAAATGTGATAAATATCCCTAGTAGTAAAAAAAAGTCAATTAAGAAAACAATGAGCTATACTATTTATACCCATCATATCAAGGAGCTTTAAAAGCAGCATTAACCCCAAATGTTGGTAAGCATGAGATTAAAAAATGTATATCTTGCTCATGGAAATGTCAAAAGTCAATCTTTTTAGAAAGCAATATGGAAATAGGTTTTAAATTAAAAAATTACAATACGTAGCCTTTTGTCTAGCAATTTTACAATATGTAGCCTTCTGTCTAGCAATTTTCTATAGATTTTAAAAATCTAGAACTGAAAGCATCAGTATGTAACACTACATATACATAAATTTATTATTACAGTATATTTACTTATGTTTTAAAAACTGAAAGCAAGTAAATTCCTGTCAATATGAAAAAGTTTGAATACAAATTTAAAGAAAAAATAGTTTAGTATGGAAAATTTCCAACATACATAACTAGACATTATAGTATAATGAACTCTATGAAGTTATCCTATCACATTAAATCATTATCAACATTTTTTCCAAGTTTATTTTATTTATCCACCTCTTTACATTTTTTCTTCCTGGACTATTCAAACATAACCTAGCATTATATCATTTCACCCCTATTTCAGATAAGGATTTTTTTGAAAACCCACAATATCATTATTAAACCTAAGAAAATTAGGTTGAACACAATGGCTCACACAAATAATTCCAGCTCTTTGGGCTACCAGATGGGGGAATTGCCTGAGGGTAGTAGTTCAAGACTAGCTTGGGCAACATAGTGAGACCACCTTCCTTGCAAAAATTTAAAAGTTAACTGGGCATGATCACATGTGCCTATGGTCCTAACTATGCGGGAGGGTAACCTGAGCCCAGGAGTTTGAGGCTACAGTGAGCTGTGATTGTGCTACTGCACTCCAGCCTGGGCGACAGAGTGAGACCCTGTCTCTAAAAATGAACAAATAAATAAACCTCGTTAACTAATAGTAATTCTTTAATATCTAACACTCACTTGGGGTTCAAACTTTTCCCTTGATTTGAACATCGTTTTTTGCAATTAATTCGTTTGAATCAGAATCCAGACAACATCTACCTGTTGCATTTTTTCTTATGTTTCCCAAGACTCTATGACAGTTTTTATCTATAGTAGTTTCTCTCTCTTTTTCATGCCATTTATTTGTTGCAGAAACTTAAGTCACCTTTTTTTCGATTTTTGATTTTTGAATTTTTTTTTAAATTTTACTTTAAGTTCTGGGATACATGTGCTGAACGGGCAGGTTTGTTACATAGGTTTACATGTGCCACTGTGGTTTGCTGCATCTACCTGTCATCTAGGTTTTAAACCCCGCGTGCATTAGGTATTTGTCCTAATGCTCTCCCTCCCCTTTTCCATCACCCCCTGACAGGCTCTGGTCTATGATGTTCCCCTTCCTGTGTCCATGTGTTCTCATTGCTCAACTCCCAATTATGAGTGAGAATGTGAGGTGTTTGGTTCTCTGTTCCTGTGCTGGTTTGCTGAGGATGATGGTTTCCAGCTTCATCCGTGTCCCTGCAAAGGACACGAACTCATTCTCTTTTATGGCTGTGTCATTTTTTTTTTTGGTATCATTTTTTGCATCCTAGAGTTAGCTGTTTGTATCCTTACTTTACTTAACATACTACTTGGTTCCATACTGTTTTTCTTACCAACTTGTAACACTTTAAATACTGAGGATCTACTAGATATTAGTTGAATATTTGAATAAAAATGTTTCATACATGGTGCTAAATACTTTATCACTTCTGTAAGTACATAATATCTAGATGTTCCAGTTTTATTAAACATTAATGAATGAATTCAGGTGTTGTCTGTCTAATCAGCGCCCCCCACCCCGACTGTTAATCCAAAGAGTTTAGCATCCTTTGATGATCATTACTTGGATCCATTATTTAATTAGGGGGTTTCTGGTTGAATATATTTTTTACTTCTATATCGTGAAAACATATTCTGCATCTATTATAAATAATAGCTAGGTATAAACCATAGCTATTATTTATAATATAATAATAATATTAACTATAATAATAGCTATTATAAACCATAGCTATGGTGCTTACTCTAAGTAAGATGTGGTTCTAAACACTTTATATAGACTAGTATATTGTGCCTAGTAACAACCCAAGGAAATAGTTACAATAATTATCCCCATATAACATATAAAAACTCAGAAACAAAATAATTTGCCACAAGTCACTGCTACTAAGTGATGAGCTGGAATTCCAAAGAATGAATGAGATATATATATAAGTTGGAAAAAGAAAGATGGGAAAGACTTGTATGTAAGATGATTATGTTTCTGTAAAATAAACAGTAGTAAATTGATATGTGTGCTTATATGAGAAAGGTAAATACCACGTGATGAATTGGTTAGGCAGTGAGGGAGGGAGATGTAATATAGGGGATGTGTAGAGACAGAGTGAGGGAGTAGAGGGAAAGAACAGAGGCAAGCAAAAATTCCACAAAAGTCAGCACTTATGAAAAGTCAAAGTAAAACTGCATATATGATTTTAATGTAAAATTGTGTATATGTATGTATACACACACAGCTACATATATGTGTATAGATTTATATTGATAGAGAAATGCATGAACATACGGTTACTAAATGGCTAATTTTTTTATCTCAGGCTAGTGGGATTTTAGTTGATAATTTCTTCGTTATCCTTTTGTGTACCATTCAAGTATTTTACAATGATCATATATTTTTATAACAAAAAATCAGAATAAAGTTATTTTAATTGTGTAAAAACATTTAAGAGGGGAATAACTTTTATTTTTATTTAGTTATTGGTGGCAGAAGGACAAACTTTATTGAGCCTCTCATCACTCGTTCTCTTTCTCCTGCACAGTCTTGGTTCCCTGGAAAGGTCCAGGCTGGGGGCAGGAATGAGACCCACTTTGCAGCCAGCAGGGGCATTTCTGTGGATGGTGGCGGACTTGCCGATGTGCTGGCGGTTGTCCCCTCTGGAGGGAAGCTCCGCAGGTTCACGGCCACACCCCGTACGTGGCCAGCAGTTCCTCTTTGCCTTGTAGTCCTGGTGGGCCCTGCGGCCCTCCAGATGGGTTTTCAGTCGCCCACCTCTGGCCCCCACAGGGCCACAGCTCTGATGGCTGAGGAGATCACCTTCTGGGAGCCAGAGGGCAGCTTCTCTTGGGCCTTCTTGGTCTCGGCGTTGTGGGAGATCATGGTGGCACCGTTCCCTGAAGCCCAGGCCAGCTTACCGCGGTCTTCGGGTCTCTCCAAGCAGCCCCAGGTCGTACCCTCAGGCCTGGAGCGCACAGGGAGCGCATCGCCAATGCTGAGCTGCGCCTTGGCGCAATACGCAAACTGGCCCACGCGAATGCCCTGGGCGGCCGTGAACAGCTCCGTCCCCTTCTGACACCGGTCCACTTTCCAGAAGACCATCCTGGCCAGGCGCGCGCCGAGGCCGGGCAGTGGGGAGCGCGCTTCACGGCGCCCTTGCACCTGCCCGGGGAAGTACCGGGCCAGCAGGTGCGCGGGGCGGGGCTCCAGCAGGTGCGCGGGGCGGGGCTCCAGCAGGTGCGCGGGGCGGGGCTCCACCGCGCGGAACGCAGACCCGGAGCCCTCCGCCGTCCACGGACCACGGCCACGGTCCTGCCCACAAGCACAGCCGAAAGAGCAAACACGACCTTCCAAAACCGCTCATACAGCAGTTACGTGACACAATGCTACTATGGAAACTGCAAGTATCGTTCAGACCCTCAAAGCTACGGTTACTAAATATTGAAGGTAACAGCACAGAACCAAGAGTAAAACTTCACCCATTAATACTATTTGTCAAGATCTATCTAAATGCGTGAAAGCACTGAATGGTAGAATGTGAAGAAATGTCATTTTATTAGCTTCAAGCTGTTTAACAAAAGAGAGAAAACATCAGTTCAGGTAGAACAATTACGTTTATTCACTGTTCTGTAGTTCATTATAAAAGAACAAGATTTTGTGCTATTGCTTCTCAGAATGAAGACTTCCATACCTTCCCTAAGACGTTATCAACTGAACGAAGTTTATGGTAGATTCTTATGTTAACTAAATTGAGTCACCGTTTTTTGCATTTCTTTTATGATTGTGTAGTACATCTAAATAATTTAATTCTCATAGCCATAGCAATCCAACATAGATAAATGACTCGTTTGCACCATTGTTCAAAAATATCTTGTACTAATTTATGTTTTTATTCAAATTTTTAGCTTCATTAGTACAGAAGGCTAAACATCCATAGATATAAATGTTTCTGGGACTTGAAAAGTTTCTTCAAATATCAAGTACATATATAATACCAGGTACCATTTAAGCACGTTGAATGAATTACCTCCTGTAATATACATGGTACAACTTTAAGGTAGTTACCCTTGCTATTTAACAGGTAAGAAAGTGGACACGTATAGAGGTTAAGTAACAATGCTAAAGCGATTTACACAAGTGTGCATTAATATGGATGTGTGTATATATACCTACATATTATATTGCACACATTCTTTTATACAACAGCTGGAGAATAAATAAATCAAAATATATGTTGCCTGCTTTCCTCGAGCCTGTGACTGGGCTCCTTGGCTCCTTGCTCCAGAGGTCTGCCTGCTCCCTAGTTCTCCTACTTAGTCTTGCCTTCTCCTTTTTATTGTGCTGGATACCAACTCCACACATACTTGGACCTTGTGCTGACAAGTTTTCTAGATACTGAACCTACCCAAGTGGGCAGGATGTATAGGGACAGTCTTCTATAAAATGGGTGGCACTGGGGACCATTATGTTGAGGGAAATAAGCCAAGCACAGAGAAATGAATATCACATGTTCTCACTTGTCTATGGGAGCTAGAAAGAGATCTCAGGAAGAAAGAGGGAAAATTGGTGGTAACCAGAGGCCAAGAAGGGTAGGGAAGAACATCTTTAGGTAAACAGGCAGGAGGGGAGACATGGGCCCTTTCTTGTCTGGAAGAGTCTTATCGTTTTTTAGCAATCAAAGATTAACAACCTCAAAAACGTGAACTCTGAAATACCTCATGTGTGCAAAAAAAGCAGAGATTACAATGATCGGCTTTGGAGCATGACAGACTTTGATTTGCATGCGGGCTCTTCTACTCACTAGCTATAGATGAAACCACTGTATCCTTTTTTTCATCTGTGGAGTGGGAGAACAGCTGTTTTTACATAATACATTTCGTGAAGGATTAATGAGGTAATAATGCATGTTATGTATAAAGCATGTCTTATATCTCAATTCATATTATCAATTATTATTAAAATTATTATTACAGTATTCTTATTGTCCCCATCATATTGAAGTCTGTATTTTCTCCATATTTTAAGTATCAAACTATAATAAATGATGTAGTTGATTCTATATGAGACGGTAGAAATTTTTCTTCTGTTCTTTTCCTATCCTTTTTAAATAAAGGGTTAAAAACAGTTCCATGTGAAAAAATGAAAATATTTTGAAATCTTCTTTTTGATATAGAACAAAATCTTTTAATTGGGAGAATATGAACAAATATTCACACACACACAGACACACACACACACACACACACACACACACACACACACACACACACCATTTATCTTTGAAGGATAATTCTTGGTAAGCCACAAAGAAAGAAGGCCTAGTAAAAAGGGTTTCTGTTCTTCAGTGAAATTCTTTCCAATTCATTATCTCCAAAATTATTGCTTTCCCAGGTTAATATTAGGCTTTTTATTTATACCTGAAATAAGTCTTAGTTATTAAAATATGAGTAGTAGTATCTAGTATTAGTGACATTGTCAACATTTACTAACACACATTTATTGGCCATAGACATAATACATGGTAATGGTAAACAATTTAAAATATGGAACCTATAACTAAGAAAATAAATTACTATACTGTAATCACCCAAAGATAATAGGACAAATATTAGCATTATAAACTATTCATTTGAATGCCAGTTACTGTCTTTTGGGGAGCCATATGCCACACACTGGAGAGCAATACAGATCCTACACAGCAAATCTTGGTGACCTTTCCAAGTTAATATATGTAGGTAAATTTTATGTACAATAGCTACTTAGCATTTCATCACATGCATATAATGTATCTAACCGTTATACCTTATAGGAGATTAAGGCTGCTTCCTCAGTTTTATTTAATCTAATTAGATAAGAATACAATGTTACTGAGGATAGAGACTTTTTCTATTCCATGATTCCAGCTTAAAATAGCATTTAAAAGTTAGGCAAAAAAGAAAAATCTCGCAGAGTTCGTTGAATAAATAAATAATGTGATATTAATCATTGTTTTAATATTTTTTGAGTTAAAATATACACATAAATTTTATCATCTTTATAGTTCAGTGATAATAAAATCATTTATATTATTTTCTTTCTCTTCATCTCTCCTTCTTTTTCTACCTTTCCTGGCCTCTGGTTTTCATCAATTTACTCTCTATCTCCATGAGATACACTTTTTAGCTTCCATAGACCAGTAAGATCATGTGATAATCATTTTTTCTGTGCTTGGCTTATTTTTCTTAACACAATGATCTCCAGTTGCGTCCATGTTATTGCAAATGACAGGAATTCATTGCTTTTTAATGGATGAATAATATTCTATTGTGTATATATAATTTTTTTGGATAGGCATTTAGGTTGATTCCCTATTTTGACTACTGTGAAGAGTGCTGCA
Organism: Plecturocebus donacophilus; assembly: GCA_004027715.1. Lineage (NCBI taxonomy): Eukaryota > Metazoa > Chordata > Mammalia > Primates > Pitheciidae > Plecturocebus > Plecturocebus donacophilus. The sequence goes on along the minus strand of PVKP010031869.1, from coordinate 7,163 downwards.
ATAAATAAGAGTGTGCAGATATCTCTTAAATATATTGATTTTCTTTCTTTTTGGGTATACACCCAGCAGTGGATTTTCTGGATCATATAGTAGCTCTATTTGTAGTTTTTGGAGGAACCCAATACTGTTCTCCATAGTAGCTGTACAAATTTATATTCCCACCAACAGCATACACGGGTTCCTCTTTCTCTACCCAGATAATAACAGATCTTTGCCAGAATCTGCTATTATCTGTGTTTTGATACAAGCCATTTTAACTGAGATGAGTTGATATCTCATTGTGGTTTTAATTAGCATTTATCTGATGATCAGTGATGTTGAATATTATTTTTATAATCTGTTTGCCATTTGTCTTCTTCCAAGAAATGTCTGTTCAGATCTCTTGCTGATTTTTAAATCAGATTATATTTTTTTCTGCTATTGAATTGCTTAAGCTTCTTCTGTATTCTGGTTATTAAATTTATTCTTAGATGAACAGTTTGCAAACATTTTCTCGCATTCTGTAGGTTGTCTTTTCATTTTGCTAATTGTTTCCCTTTCTGTACAGACGCTTTTTAGCTCCATGTAATGCCATTTGCCTATTTTCGCTTATGGTGTCTGTGCTTTTTGGGTTTTATACAAAAAAAAATTGCCCAGACCAATGAAACACTTACCCAACGTTTTCTTCTAGTGGTTTAATGTCTTAGATTTAAGGCTTTAATTTATTTTGATTTGATTTTTGTGTGTGGTGAGAGACAGGGATCTAGTTTCCCACTTCTGCATTGAGTTATATAGTTTTCCCAACGCTGTTTAATCAAAAAAGACTGTTTTTCTATTCTACAAATAGAACTACTATATGATCCAGAAAATCCACTGCTGGGTGTATATCCAAAAAGAAAGAAAATCAATATATTTAAGAGATATCTGCACACCCTTATTTATTGCAGCACTCTTCACAGTAGTCAAAATAGGGAATCAACCTAAATGCCTATCCAAAAAAATTATATATACACAATAGAATATTATCCATTAAAAGGCAATGAATTCCTGTCATTTGCAATAACATGGATGCAACTGGAGATCATTGTGCTCTTTTACCCACGGTGTGTTCTTGGTGCGTTTGCTGCCCTCGCTCGCCGCTGACCACCTGCCTTTCCGCGCACGCCTGGCTGCAGCCCCCAGAAGGTCCCCTTCTTTCTTTTTTTTTTTTTTTTTTTTTTTTTTTTTTTTTTTTTTTCGGTCCCCGCAGCCTTTCGCCAGATGAGGCCGGTGTCCAGGGCTCTGGCTTCTCATGTCACTCGGGCTTATGCCAAAGTCGTAAACTTTGGTGCAGATGCCCGAGCCTTCATGCTTCAAGGTGTAGACCTTTTAGCCGACCCCGTAGCTGTTACAATGGGGGCCAAAGAAAAGAACAGAGATTATTGAGCAAAGCTGGGGAAGTCCCAGAGGAGCAAACGATGGTGTAACTGTGGCAAAGCCAAGTGACTTGAAGGATTAATATAAAGCGAGTGGAGCTAAACTTGTTCAAGATGTTGCCAATAACGCAATGAGGAGGCTGGGGATGGCATTACCATGGCCACTGTGCTGGTATGCTCTACTGCCAAGGAAGGCTTCGAGAAGGTCAGTAAAGGTGCGAATCCAGTGGAAATCAGGAGAGGTGTGATGTTAGCTGCTGATGCTGTAATTGCTGAACTTAAAACGCAGTCTAAACCTGCGACTACCCCTGAAGACATTGCACAGGTTGCTACAATTTCTGCCAATGGAGACAAAGAAATTGGGAATAGCATCTCTGATGCAATGGAAAAGGTTGGAAGAAAGGGTGTCAGCACAGTAAAGTATGGAAAAACACTGAGTGATGAATTAGAAAGTATTGAAGGTATGAAGTTTGATCGAGGCTGTATTTCTCCATACTTTATTAACACATCAAAGGGTCAGAAATGTGAATTCCAGGATGCCTATGTTCTGTTGAGTGAAAAGAAAATTTCTAGTGTCCAGTCCGTTGTACCTGCTCTTGAAATTGCCAGTGCTCACTGTAAGCCTTTGGTCATGATCACTGAAGTCGCTGATGGAGAAGCTCTAAGTACACTGGTCTTGAACAGGCCAAAGTCTGGTCTTCAGGTTGTGAAGACCAAAGCTCCAGGGTTTGGTGACAATAGAAAGAACCAGCTTAAAGATACTGCTGTTGCTACTGGTGATGCAGAGTTTGGAGAAGTGGGATTGACCCTAAATCTTGAAGACGTTTAGCCTCATGACTTGTGTCGATTTTTATGCCGGTGTCATTCTGCTTTGATAGATTTGTAGTAAATTTTGAAGTATCTGTGACATCTCCAGCTTTTTTATTTTTGCTCAGAATTGTTTTAACTATTTGTTTTTTTCTGTGTGTGGTTCCATATACATTTGATAATTTTTTCCTATTTATGTGAAGAATGTCATTGGCCTTTTGATATAGACTGTGTTGAATCTAAATTATTTTGGATAGTGCTGTCATTTTAACAACATTAATTCTTCCAGTTCATATGCATGGAATGTCTATCCACTTTTTTGTGTTCTCTTCAATTTTTTTTTATTTTTATTAGAGTTATTTTTTAATTTTATATTTATTAGAGTTTTATGGTTTTTCTTATATAGATCTTCCACTTCTCTGGTTAGATTGATTCCTAGCTATTTTACATTTTTTGTAGCCACTGTAAATAGGATTTCTTTTTCAGATTGTTCACTGTTGGCATATATAAATGGTTAGTGAATCTGTATGCTGATTTATATATAAATGGCTAGTGAATCTGTATGCTGATTTTGTACACTGCAAATTTACTGAATTTTTTAGTTCTAACAGACTGTTGGTGAAGTCTAATTTTTTTCTAGGTATAAAATCATACCATTTTCTCACAAGGTTAATTTGACTTTTTTCTTTCCACTCTGAATGCCCTTTATTTCTTTCTCCTGCCTAATTACTTTGGTCAGGACTTTCAGTGTTATGTTGAATAAAATTAGCATCCTTTTCTTGATTTAGTCCTTAGAGAAAAGGCCTTCAACTTTTTTCCCATTTATTCAATGTTAGCTGTGAGTTTGTCATGCATGACCTGTATTATTTTGAGATATGTTCCCTCTACACCCATTTTGATGAAAGTTTTTATTTATAAAGAGATGTTGAATTTTATCAAGTGCTTTTTCAGCATCAATTGAAATAATCCTGTGGTTTTTGTTCTTGGTCCTATTAATGGGATGTATCCTGTTTATTGATTGGTGTATGTTGAATCATTCTTACATCCCTGGGATAAATCCTGCTTGATCACATTGAATGATCTTTTTAATGTGTTGTCAAATTCAGTTTGCTAATATTTTGTTGAGGATTTTTGCACCTATGTTCATTAGAGATATTGGTCTGTAGTTTTCTTTTTTTGTTGTATCCTTGTCTGATTTTGGTTTCAGGGTAATGCTGGTCCTGTACAATTAGTTTTGAAGTTTGAGTGGGATTGGTATTCATTCTCGTTTAAATGTTTGGTAGAGTTCAGTAGTGAAACCATCAGGTCATGGACTTTTGTCTGATGAAATACTTTTTATTATGGCTTCAATCTTGTGACTCAGTGTTGGCTTATTGAGGTTTTCTGTTTCTTCATGGTTCAATCTTGGTAGGCTGCATGTGTCCAGAAATTTATCCATTTTTTCTAAGTTTTCCAATTTGTTGGCATATAGTTTTTACAATAGCATCTGATAATTCTTTTTATTTTTGAGGTCTCAGTTATTATGTCTCCTTTTTGCTTCTGATTTTATTTACTTATTCCTTTTCTCTTTTTTATTAAGTAGTCTTGCTAAAGATTTGTTGATTCTGTTTATCTTAAAAAAAAACTCAAATTATTTCATCGATTTTGTTTTAGTGTTCATTTATTTATGCTCTAATTGTTATTTCTTTACTTATACTAATTTTTGTTTTGGTTTGTTCTTGTTTTTCTAGTTCCTTGATGTGCATCATTAGGTTGTTTATTTGAATTTTTCTACTTTTTTGATATAGGTATTTATTGCTATAAACTTCATTCTTAGTACTGCTTTTGCCACATCCCATAGATTTTTGTATGTTGTATTTCCATTTTCACTTGTTTCAAGACACTTTAGAATTTCCTTCCTAATTTCTTCATGGCCTGTCAGTCATTCAAAAGAATGTTTTTAATTTTTGTGTGTTTGTTAATTTTTCACATTTCCTCTTGTTATTATTTTATACTTTTATTCCATCATGTTTATCAATAGTACTTGAAATGATTTCCAATTTAAAAAATTAAATTGTTTTGTTCAGTTTTGTTTTATAAAGACCATGCCTAAGACATGGTTTATTCTGGAGAATGTTCCATGTACAAATGGAATGAATGTGTATTCTGCAGCAGTTGGGTGAAATGTTTTGTAAATGTCTGTTAGGCCTATTAGATCTAGTGTGTAGTTTAATTCTGCTGTTTTATTGTTGTTGTTGATTTTTCTGTCTGGATGATCTGTCCATTACTGAGAGTAGGGTATAAAGTCCCTTACTATTTTTGCATGGGAATCCATTTCTCCCTTTAAATTTACTAACATTTGATTTATATACTTGTAAGTGCCAATGTTGGGTGCATAGATATATATAATTATTATATCTTGTTGCTGAATTGACTCCTTTATGATTATATGTTGACTTTCTTTGCTTCTTTTTGCAGTCTTAGATTTGTTGTTGATTATGTCTGATATAAGTATAGCTACTCTTGCTTTTTTTTAGTTTTCAATTCCATGGAATATCTTTTTCTGCCTCTTCATTTTCATTCTGTATCTGTCTTTATGGGTTCAGTGGGTATCTTGAATATTGTTGTCTCATTTATTTATCCATTCACCTATTTTATGTATTTTAATTGGAGAATTGAGATCATTCATATTCAGTGTTATTATTGATGAGTAAGTACTTACTGCTGTCTTGTTGTTGCCTGTTTTATAGTTGCCTTGTGACTCTTTTCTTTCTTCCTTTCTTACTGTCTCCCTTTGTTGTTAAGTGGTTTTCTCTGGTACTGTATTAACTGGTTCTCAAGCTGCTAATATAGACATACCCGAGACTGGGGAATTTATAAAGAAAGAGAAGTTTAATGGACTCACAGTTCCACACGGCTAAGGAGGCCTCACAATCATGGTGAAACACAAAAGGCACAATTTACATGGCAGCAGGCAAGAAAGAATGAGAAACAAGCAAAAGGGGAACTCCCTTATAAAACTATCAGATTTTGTGAGGCTTATTCACTACCACAAGAACAGTATGCTGAAAACTGCCCCCATGATTCAATTATCTCCCACCGGGTCCTTCCTACAACATGTGGAAATTATGATACCTACAATTCAAGATGAGATTTGGTGGGGCCACATCCAAACCGTATCACGTAGTAGGTTTTAATTTGTTACGTTTTATTTTCATGATTCAATTACAGTTTTTTTGTTTTGTTTTGTTATTGTTGTGGTTACTATGAGGCTTACACAAAAACATCTTACCACAAGTTATTTTTAAAGTAACAGCTTATCTTAAATCACAAACACAATAAATGAAATAAAGGCAACAAAGCAAAAAAATAATAATAATCTTTATTTCCCTCATTTTGACTTTTCATTGTCTCAAATTACTCATTTTTATATTGCCTATCTTTTAACAGGTTTCTGTAGCTATTACTGTTTTTGATAGATTTATCTTTTGTGCTTAGAGTTATGAATGGAAGGCACATCACAATTGTAGTAATAGAGTATTCTGGGTTTGTTCATGTACTTAATTTTAGCAACGAGTGTTATACCTTGACAAGTTTTTTCTTTTCTCTTTTGTTTTTTGTATATTAGTTGTGTTTTTTTCTTCTTCTTCTTCTTAGATTCAAGAACTTCTTTTGGAAGACAGGTCTGGTAGTGTTGAATTCTTTCAGCTTTTCTTGTCTGGAAAAGATTTATTTCTCCTTCATATCTGAAAAATAGAATTCTGAGTACAGGATAGCAGTTATTTTATTTGAGTACTTTGAAAATGTCATTCCACTTTTTCCTGACCTGTACAGTTTCTGTTGAAGAATCTTTCCCTAGATGAATTGGAGCTCCATTATATGTTATTTTCTTCATTTATATTTCTACTTTTAAGATCATCTTTTTTTCCTTAACTTTGAGAGTTTTGTTATTTTATGCCTTGTGGAAGTCTTATTTGGGTTCATTCAATGTGATATTCTCAGACCTTCCTGTAGCCAGATATTTCTATCTATCTCAAATTTTAGAAAGTTTTCTGTTGTCATTTCTCTGAATAAGCTTTCTACCTGTTACGCTTGCTCAGTTCTCTTTTGAACACTAAAAATTCTTAGATTTGGACTTTTAAGGTAATTTTCTATCTTATGGGTGGTCTTCAATCCTTTTGTTTTTTTCTTTTTTCTACTCTGATTTACTTTCAAATGGATGGTATTCAAACTCAGTGATTTTTTTTTCCCTTTCCTTGGTCCATTCTGCTGTTGAGAGCCTCTAAAGAGTTCTTCAGTTTAGCAAATGTTTTCTCAGTTCCAAGTTTCTGTTTGATTTTTTATTATTATTTCAATCTCTTTGTTAAGTTTCTCTGATAAATTTCTGATTTCCTTTACTCCACTATCTTGGAGATCATTGAGTTTTCTTAAAACTGTTATTTTGACTTTTTGGGAAGAGAGCTCACAAATTACCATCTCATTGGAGTTAGTCACTGGATATTTGCTTTATTCTTTTTAGAAGGTCATGGCTCCCCATTTGCTGGTATTTCTTGTGGGTATATGTTTATAATTTTGGATTGAAAAATTACTTGTTATTCTAGTTTTCTTTGTCTGGCTTGTTTTGATTTTTATTGGATAAATTTATTTAGCAAATAATTACTGCTAGGTCACTGCTTTTTTTCTGCCCTAGGTGGTGCCATAAGCCCAGGTTTACCTTGGTGCTAATAAATAATTAGATAGCTAATCATGTAACGTGAATGAAGAAGGTCCCAAAGAGATTATCCTAGCAGTATGGAAAGGCTGGCTAGAACCTGTGACACCTCAGATGTATATTTGAGTTCTGGGTTGTTGCTGATGAAAATCTTGATACTGTTTATTTGTTTTTGGTTTTCGGTAGGGGATGGGGAGTGAAACATGCTTCTATGCCACATTTTAAAAACCGAAATTCCCATACAGAATTCTTTTTTTTTTTTTTTTAGAAAA
>PVKP010031868.1:0-26556 GCA_004027715.1 Plecturocebus donacophilus | reverse complement strand
TTTTGAGACAAAGCCTCACTCTGCTACCTAGGCTGGAGTGCAGTGGTGGGATCTCAGCTCACTGCAACCTCCACCTCCTGGGTTCAAGTGATTCTCCTGCCTCAGCCTCCCGAGTAGCTGGGATGATAGGTGCCTGCCACTACACCGAGCAAATTTTTTTGTATATTTTGTAGAGATGGGGTTTCGCCATGTTGTCCAGGCTGGTCTTGAACTTCTGACCTCAAGTGACCTGCCCACCTCAGCAACCCAAAGTGTTGGAATTACAGGTGTGAGCCACCGCACCCAGCAACAGTCACCATTTTAAGACCATGTCAATAACTGTTCCCTCAGATTAAGCAAAAAAAAAAAAAAAAAAAAAAAAAAAAAAAAAAAAAAAAAAAGAAAGAACAAAAAGGCGCTTTGGGCAGAGTTTGCTAACAGTTAACTGAAATCAATTACCCAATCAGTTAAAGTTTAACAAGAATCCAAAGGCATGTGAATGAAGGCTAATGACAGCTACAGCCTACTTAACAAGCAGGGCCATGGAACCAAGGAACTCACACAGCAAGAAAAAAAAAAAAGAAAAAACCCAAAACAAAACAAAAAACAAATTAGCCATCGGAAACTGAAAATGTAGCCTTTATTTCAGAGCCCACAGACACGGAGCTGTTGAGCAGAGACATATGGAAGACTCAAAGCTGGAATCTGGGAGTAGAGAAAAAAGCACAGCAGGCTGCGGAAGTCCAGGTGCAACTAATAACCACTCTCAAAAAGCAAAAGGCAACCAGACTTCAAGCTTGAGGCCAGAAAGTGGAGAAATGTACTGCTCTTCTGTCCCCACCTTGGGTATTTATAAAAGAACTCAGCTAGCCCAAGCAGCAGGCTTAGATAGCTCACCTCAGGAGGACGTCAAACCTTGGAGTAAAGTTACAGAGCGCCCTCTCTGTGCTAGGCACTTTCATCTCATACTTCATTTAATCATCACAACAATCCCTTGAGGAGAGTATCATCCTTGTTTATAAAATGAGACTATGAAAAAGTTCTGGAGACAAATGGTGCTAACAGCTGCACCATCCGTGGGAATGTCCTTAATGCCACTGAACCACACACTTGAAAATGCTTAAAGTGGTAGATTTTGTTGTGTATATTTTACCACAATAAAAAATTTTAACATAGGGTAATTGAGGCTTAAAAGGGCAAACAGTTTTTCCAAAATCACATAACCAGTCCAAAGTAAACAGTTTTTCCAAAATCACATAACCAGTCCAAAGTCACAAAAGTAATCACAGTTTCAGAGCTGGGAGTCTAGCCCAGATTCTCAGACCAAGCATAAGATGAGGATTTCAAACCCTGGGAGGTCTGTTGGTTTAATGCAACAGGCATAGGTGAGGAAACCATGTTAGGAAGGGAGAGAAGGAAGCAATGAAGAGGAATGAGATGGAGCTGAGAAGTCCTGGGTATCCCTATCCGTGCCCCATTTGGAAAACTCTAGTGTCAGCAAATGGTTCAGGGATCAAAGCAGACTTGGAGGTGGTAGGTGGCTCCTATCATTTATTTGTGGCCAGATGGCCCTGCTCATCCTGGGTCCTTCCCACCTTCTTGTCAGTCCCCAGAGATCAAAACTCAACCTTCTCCAACATTCTGTGACCTGCTTCATTAATGCCAAGATCAAAGGGAGACGTTTGTCCAAGTTGTAAAATAGAAACCAAGAGGCAATATTAATGTGATCCCGACCTCCTCTGTACTTCCTGAGGGGGATGAAGGGCATTCCTTTAAAGTGACCCCCTCAGAGAAGCACATTTAACTAAGGCGTGATGTCAGTACCTCAGCGTCAAGGACACAGTAGCTCCTGCAGAACATGAGCCAGGTGGGAAACCTGAGCGATGAGACAGACGATACAACCAACACAACAGCTTGGAGAGATCACAGGGACCATCAACATGGAAAAAACAAAATAAGTCTGATTTTATAGGCATATTAGCAAAACTCACCTTAAATGCAAGTATTCTAAACTACAAAATTTTCAACTTGAAATTTAGAAATCATCAAGTCTAAACCTGAATTTCACATATGACATAGGTGGAAGGCAGACTAACAAAGCCAAAGTAATTTGCCCCAAGCCACACAATGCATCAGTGGCAGTGCTGGGACCAAGCCCGGGCTGCTGACTCCTGCTCCACTGTTCCTTCTTCAATCAGCTGATGTCCACCTGCACATGGGGTCCAGAGGAGACAGCAACTTCCTGCATACAAGACTGATGGCAGAGTTCAGGCCTCTGGCCTTCTGTTCCAGGACCCTACCATCCAACTTGATTAGCACCATATTCCACTGTTAAAAAAAAAGCTTTGGCTGGGCATGGTGACTCATGCCTGTAATCCCAGCACTTTGGGAGCTCAAGACAGGAGGACTGCTTGAGGCCAGGAGTTCAAGACCAGCCTGGGCAACATGGTGAAACCCCATCTCTAGGAAAAATATAATTAAAAAATTAGCTGGATGTGGTGCTTGCCTGTAGTCCCAGCTACTCAGAAGGCTAAGGCCGGATGATCACCTGAGCCCGGGAAGTAGAAGCTGCAGTGAATTATGATTACACCACTGCACTCCAGCCTGGATGACTGAGTGAGACCCTGTCTCAAGTAATAATAACAAACAACGAAACCAGTTTCTGTGCGTTTGACTGGGGCTGAAGGGACTACTAACATTGCCTCCATTAGCACAAAGGAACCTTGATGTCATTCATTCCATTCCTCTGTTTCTGTACTGGATCAAACCCAGGTAGCTTCAAAACAGTGTGAACTGACACAGCAATTACACTCCTATACACCGAAGGAAATGGAAAACATATGCTCACACAAAACCTGACATCTGAATGTTCACAGCAGCATTCAATGAAAACAATCTCATTGTCCATCAACTCAGGGATGGATAAACAAGCTGTGGTACATCCATACAAGGGAATATTCAGCCATAAAAAGGGATGCGATACTACTGATACATGATACAACATGGACAACTTTGAAAACATTATGCTAAGAAGCCAGACACAAAAGATCATATATTACAGAATTCTCTTTATATGAAATGTCCAAAATAGGCAAATCCATAGGGACAGAAGGTAAATTAGTAGTTGCTTAGGGCTGCAGGGAGGGAAGAGTAGGGAGTGACTCTCCTTTTGGGGTGATGAAATGTTCCGAATTACACAGTGGTGACAACCATCACATTTAGTGTATGCACAAACTGTGAATACACTAAAACCCATTCAACTGTATACTTGAAAAGGGCAAATTTTATGGCATATGAATTATATCCATAAAAAAATTATAATAAAAACCAAAACAGTATAAATGAATAATCTGGGAGAAGTACAGAGTTTTATTCTCCAAACTGAAGTTTCTAGACTCCTGTGACGTCTAGAAATGTACTCAATGGACATTTCCCAAGTTCTAATGAAATAATATTCCCAAGAACTGTTTTCCATAAAGAGTGAGGCATGAGCCCGCCTCTAAATTCAGACCTAGCTAGATTAACTCTGTATCCTGTAACTTCACAGAGTACTCTAAATCTAAGGATGCAAGAAGACAGGAAAATCGAAGAGAATTTCAGTTTACACCAGCTGTCTTCTAAGTCTTGCCCTGCAGATTCAGGAAATGCCCACTTACTAACATTGTTCTGGGAGATGGCAGCCCAACCTTTGGGGAAGAAGAGCCATCCATCAAGGAAAGAGAGAAAGGGAAAAGCTCACATGCCACTTCAACTTGCACCCACAACCCTAACTTTCATAACAAAGGACAAACCAAAAACCCAGCTGTTCCCATGGCCCCTGAATCTACTAGTTCAGTTCCTCTTTGGCTGTATGACTCACCTCAGAAACCGGTATACCATAAAGTAGATCTACCGCACTCCCCACAACCATAGTTATGAAGTGAGGGTGTGTATGAGGGTGTGGGGAATATTCTGACTTCCGTGTAATGAACTGCTGACACAATCAAACTCAAGTCTGTGACTCCACTTTGCCCCTTACTCACATACCCCTGCAATAAATTTGCTTCCATACCTTTTCACTATTGCACCAGATGTGAAGTTTCTCCATATGCACCCTTTAAAAACTGACCTATGTGGGTCACTGCATATGTTACATGCTCAGTAACTGAGTTATTTTAAATCAGTTACTGTTTTCAGTACAGTACTCCCAGGTGGCATAACAAACACTACATCACTGTACTTTCAGGGTTTTGTTGGTGTTTTTATTGTTTTGTTTTGGTTTTTTTTGACACAGGGTCTCACTCTGTCGCCTAGGCTGGAGTACAGTGTATTGGTTCACTGTACCCTCTGCCTCCCGGGTTCAAGTGATTCTTGTGCCTCAGCCTCCTGAATAGCTAGGATTACAGGTGTGTGCCACCACACCTGGCTAATTTTTATATTTTTAGTAGAGACAGGGTTTCGCCATGTTTTGGCCATGCTGGTGTCAAACTCCTGGCCTTGAGTGATCCACCTGCTTTGGCCTCCTACAGTGCTGAGATTACGGGTATGAGCCACTGCTCCCGGCCTGTTGTTTCTCAAGACAGGGTCTCGCTCTTGCCGAGGCTGGCGTGTAGTGCTGTGATCAGTGCTCACTGTATCCTTCGTATCAATCTCCCAGGTTCAAGTGATCTTCCCACCTCAGCTTCCTGAGTAGCTAATACTACAGGTGCACATCACCAAGCCCAGCTAATTTTTTCTTTTTCTATTTTTTTGTAGAGATAGGGTTTTGCCATGTTGCCCAAGCTGGTCTCAAACTCCTGAGTTCAAGTGATCTGCCCACTTTGGTCTCCCAGAGTGCTGGGATTACAGGTGGTAGTCACTGTGCTGGGCAAAATCACTGTCCTTCCCACTGTGCTCAGGATAAAAATCCAAACTCCTTTCCACAGCCTCTGTGCCAACTGAGAACAAGCTGGCTCCCTTCAAGTACTGTCCAGAAGGGGATGGGAGGGGAAGCAGTCTAATACAACAGTCTAATTCAAAATGCAATCCATGGACAACAAAATGTAGACTGCAGTCCATTCCAATTTCAGGCATGCTTCTCAAAACAGGTACTCTTGCTTCCCTCCAGTTTAATCTCTGTATCATTCTCTCTTACCCCAACCCTCACCATGCTTCAGCCCCTCCAGCCTTCTGTGTGTTCCTCAAAGACACCAAGCTCCCTCTCACCTCGGTCCCTTCACCTGCCATTTCCTTTGCTTGGAACATTCTTTGCCTGGCTGGTTCCTTCTTGTTAATTACGTTTCAACTCAAGTCACCTCCTCTGAGAAGACTTCTTTCTGACCACTCAATCCAAAGTAGTCACCAGTCACCCCTAATCACTATCGCTTCATTTTGCTGTCTTTACAGCATTTACCAGTGACATTATTTTGTTCACGTATTTACTTGTTCACAGCCTGTCTCCTCAAACCAGAAAGGCTCCACAAGTGTAGGGACCTTGACCCTCTAATTCACAACTACACCCCTAGTTCCTGGCACAAAATAGGTACTCAAATATTTGCTGACTAAATAGATGTGTGCCACATATATGTATTGCTAGCTTATAACCTCTTAAAAAATCTCTGAACAAGGCAGGGATTTACAGTGCTGCTGTAAATACCATCTTATTCAATGTTTTCCTTATAGCAAGAGAGGGTGTGATTTCCTGTTAAGTTCTTACACCATCTTTCTTCTGAATGTGGTACTGGAATATATATATGTATATATGTATACATGTGATTCTTGTGTCTCAGCCTCCTGAATAGCTAGGATTACAGGTGTGTGCCACCACACCTGGCTAATTTTTATATTTTTAGTAGAGACAGGGTTTCGCCATGTTTTGGCCAGGCCATATACGTATATATATAGGTTTCAACATACCACTTTTAGGATTTGCCTCATTTGTGGTTCAGACTGGTCTGAGACCACAGAAACCAGGTAAGTCTGTAAAATCTTTTTATCTGCCCTCTGAAGTTCTAAATAAGGAATCCCTCATTCAACAAAAGATAAGTTCTCAGTCAGCTAAGAGGAGGGAAAACTACCAGTCAATAACATATCCCTGTTTGGAGAAAACCAACATCGAATTATTTAAGTCAGAATCTTCCTTTGCTAAAGTCAAATACTATTTCCTTTTCTCTTTGTCTTCCTTGTCATTCACTCCCAGGATGAAATTAGCTGCTGAGGAAGCAGTCAGTATGCAGGAAGATCCAGGAAAACATTCTGGACTAAGTGACTCCAATTTTAGTTCTGGTCTCTTGACAAGCAGAATTTGAACTAAACTTTTGGAAGAAGGGCCAGTCCTTCAAAGATTTACTTTCAGGGTTCTGCACCAGGAGCCAGCAAGCTCTGACCGAACTTCCAAGCATGGCTCTTTTACCTCCACCCTCATCCACACATAGACTTCATCCTAACATATAGCTTCATCATAATGAGCCTTCATCCCTAACGAGCTGTGTGGTCATGTTGGGGAATGAGAAGGGGAGCAATAAGGTGAGGCTATCAGTGTTTTTCAAAACGTAGTTCACAGACCACCTCTACCATAATCACTGGAGTGCTTATAAAAGGGCAGATTCCTGGGCATCGCCTAGCCTTATGGAATTAGAATCTTTGGGAGTGGGGCTGTTCAGGAAACTGCATTTTTAACACGCCTCCCCTTATACACCCCGAGACTCTTATGCACAGTAAAGTTTGAGAACCAATAGGGTAAAGGGTCCCTAGGAGAGAAGCAGGGAGTTGACTGAGAAGACAGGATGGGTAGGGAAGGGTCTAGGGATGAAAAATGGGTGTGGGATAGGTGAAGGCATGCTCTAGGGTAGCGGCAGTCAAGAGAGGTGCACGATAGGGACAGCTATGAGTCTAAGTGAAGACAGGACTCTGAAAAGGATCGAGGCAGGGATTGGGCTGGGAGGGTGGTCAGAGGAGAGGTCACATCCGCGGACTGGTTAGGATGGTGGGGAGGCAGGGAGAGCAGGCTCTGGAAGTGACGGAGAGGAGCAAGAATGAGAATAAGGGACTCTTCAGAGAGGTCAGGGCTGGGAGGTGAAAACTGGAAAATGGGGCTCACAGTGGGCGGAGACCAAAAGTAGGATAGGAACCAGCGAAAGCAGCAGCCGAGGTCTCCCTCCGAAACGGCGCCTTAAACTCGGGGCCTGACAAGCCTGACTGCAGGTGCAGGGCCGGGGAGATGGATTTTGGGGGAGACGAGCTCAGTCAGAGGCAGCCCTCAGGCCTGAGTCAGGGGTCCCGGAGGTGGCTCAGGGCCAGGCATGTGGTGCTGGAAGACTGAGATACCCGGGACGGCCCCGCTCAGCTCCCGCTCCCGGAGTCTCCTTCACTCACCATCGCCGTCGCCATCTTGGATCCACGTGTCGCCTTGATGACGTCAGCGGAAGCGGTGCTTCTGATTACGGAATTTAACTCCGCAAGGTGGTCGCCTAGCTTCAGCCGCTCCTGTAGTGATTGTCAGCGTAGGGGAAAAGGAGTCTTAGCTCCTACTCGGCAGTCTGGTCTGGGAAAATCAGGTCGCTGATTAGGTGAAAAGAGAGAACGGTGTAACTGTGGAAGCCATATTACCTCCTGGCAGAAACTGAGCCTCCCCTACCCCCGCTGCATTGTGGGTAATGGGGGTGTGTGAAAATGCGCGCGTGCACTCGGTGCCATCTTTACTACTGGCAGGACGACCCATTGCGAGGGTTACCTGAGACCTTGATTTAAGGGAAAGGGTGGGCACTCGGGCTCCAAGAGCAGTCCAACTCCAAGAATAATTTGTAATTATATATTTAATTATTTGTTTGACTAGCCCATATCCTCTCTAGTAAACTGTAATACCTATGAGGGTAGACCCTGTTTTTTTTTTTTTGGAAGCTCGTTCTGCCTCATTCCCATCTGTAAAATGAGAGGAGGATTTTATACCTTCATTATAGGTTTGGGATGAGGATTCAGTGACACAATGTTACACAGGATGTATTCGATAAATAATTGTCAGTATATACTTAAGTATACTCCTTTGGCTTGTGGTAGGTGCCCAATACATTATTTTTTAAATGAATGAATGAAAAGCAGCATATTCAGTGGAGGGAGATATCTTTGAATGTGGATGTCATGCACTAGCTTAGTGTGTGACTCGAGACAAGTCACGTAACCTTCCTAAGCCTCAGTTTCCAAATCTGTAAAGAGACTCAAAGAATCATGGTATTAAGATTAGAAAATCAACTCAAAGTTCATTTGTTCCATGTATAACACTTTAAACTGAATAGAGTACCAGTGCTATCTTAGACAGTTTCAAAAAGCTATTAAAAAAGTAATAATGATTAAAATAATAATAATGATGATGATTAATAATAATCATCAGCATTTACTGAGCATTTGGGCTGTGCTGCAGCACTTAGCATTATGCTAAAACAATTTCTAAGACTCTTTTTATCTAATTCTAGGGGCAAGGGGCAGTTGAACTGTGATTCCTCACCTATAGACACCACCGTAGTAGATTTTCTGCAAAGATAGCTGCCATCTAGTTCTGTCCGTCCTTGCATGATGAGCATATGGTTTCTTTCCTCAAGAGATAGACTCTATTTTACCTCCTGTTGAATCTGGTTGGTCATGTTGGTTGCTTTGACCAATAGGATGTGCTACAAGTGATTTTGCCAGTACTGAGACTAGGCCTTAAGAGGACTGAAAACATCTGATTCTACCTTCTTGGATATAAAGAAGTGTAGCTACTCCACTGGAAAGGTACCTGGAGAGAGAGGAAGGCCCAGCCAACTCCTCAAGACATTCTAGAAACTCCAGCTGAGCACTATAATATGTGATTGAAGTCATCTTGGACATTCCAACCCCAGCTGAGCTACTAGCTGAATGCAGCTACATTAATAACCTCATGAACACCATGTGGACCAAAAGAACTGTCTGGCTGAGCCCAGCTCTTTTAGGTTGGGGTGGTTTATTATAAGTCATTTCAGTGATAGATTATTGAAACACACACCCATTAACTCTTGTGGCCTGCAGAATCATCCTGAAGATTGGCAAGATTGGCAGGTTGGCTATTAACCCCAAGGAGGAAGAAGCCTGAGAGACTAGGAGAGATTTACTGCAGTCTCACAGATTATAAGACTAGATTCCAGACTTGCAACCAGTTTTCCTGGAGCTTCGATCCTGGTTGTTTTGCACCATTTCTAGCCTGAAGGAGGATAACTGGTAAGGAGCAAAGCTCCATAAATGGCCTATTATATTTAGTATTTCCATTTTTTTTCTTCTCATGCTTTGTATTTTTCCATTAAGGGCTTTTGTATCCCAGTCTCTTTTGGTGACATAAGCCAGAATCCTAGAACTAGACTGCCTGGGTTCAGAGCCCATCTCCACCACTAGCTTCATACATGGGCAAGTTTCCTTTTTGTTTTCTTACATTTTTTTTTTTTTAGATGGAGTCTCACTCTGTTGCCCAGGCTGCAGTACAGTGGCATAATCTCAGCTCACTGCAACCTCTGGCTCCGGAGTTCAAATGAATCTCTTGCCTCAGCCTCCTGAGTAGCTGGGATTACAGGAGCATGCCACCAAGCCTGGCTAAGTTTTTGTATTTTTAGTAGAGATAGAGTTTTGCCATGTTGGCCAGGTTGGTCTAGAATTACTGACCTCAAGTGATCTGCCCACCTCGGCCTCCCAAGGTGCTGAGATTACAGATGTGAGCCACTGAACCTGTCCTAAATTTTTTTCATTGTTGTAAAATATGGATAACAACATATTGACTATTTTAATCGTTTTTAAGTGCACAATTCAGTGACAGGAACTACATTCACAATGTTGTCAATCATCATTATCCATCTCCAGAACGTTTTCATCATCCCCCAGGCTGGATATCCACATGCAAAAGAATGAAATTGGACCTTTATCTCACATCGTATACAAAAATTAATTCAAAATGGATTGAAGACTTACAGGGCCAGAAACTGTAAAGCTACTGGAAGACATAGAGAAAACCTGACGTTGGCCTGGGCAGTGTTTTTTTTTGGATATGACACCAAAAGCACAGGAAACAAAAGCAAAAATACACAGATGGGATTGCATCAAACCAAAAAGCTCTGCACAGCCAAACAACAGAGTAAAAAGGCAAACGCCAGAACTGAAGAAAATATTTACCAATCAAATATGATCTAACAGGGGGCTAATATCCAAAATGTATAAGGAGCTCAAACAACTGAATAGCAAAAAAATCCCAAATAACCTGGTTTAAAAACAGGCAAGAGATCTAAATAGACATTTCTCAGGAGACAGACAAATGGACAACAGGTAAATGGAAAGGTGCTCAACATCCTTAATCATCAGGGAAATGTAAATTGAAATCACAGTGAGAAATCATTTCACATCTCTTAGAACCGTTACTATCAAAACGACACATAACAAGTATTGTATTGGCAAGGATGCAGAGAAAGGGGACTCTTGTGTGCTGTTGGTAAGAGTGTAAATGGGTACGGTCCCTACAGAAAACAGTGTGGATGTTCATCAAAATTAAAATGAAAAATAGAACTACCATGTGATGCAGCAATCCCACTTCTGAGTTTATCCAAAAGGGAATGAAATCAGCGTCTGCACCTTCAAGTTTATTGCAGCATTATTCATAATTGCCAAGATATGGAAACAGTGCAGTTCCATGCAGTGCCCTGTAGAACTGGATAACCTTCCTCTAGACTTACACCTCAGAGGGTGCTGTAATATATATAGTTTTTGTGCTAGTCACAATGTAACACTATAGACACCACACACTGTTACAAATTATAGCTGTAAACTATAATTTATATTTAATATAAATATATATTTATAACTATATATTATTTCTATTTATAAATATAAAAAATATACATGTTCTGGAGGAAAAGTTCCACAAAGGCAAAAGTGCCCATGAAAGTCACCATCCAGCTCTGGTTGGTAGTTTGAAATTGGCCATGGTGGGAATGTTTACACCACAAAAATCAGGAAGTGCTACCAATCAGGGTTTGAATTTTTGTTTTTTTTTGTTCTGCAAAGGGCCAGATTAGTAAATATTTGGGGCTTTGCCAACCATATGGTTGTGTTACAACTACTCAATTCTGCCATCTTAGTGCAAAAGCATCCACAAATGTTACATAAATATTAGACATGGCTGTGTTCCAATAAAGTGTAGTTTGCCATAGTTTGCCAAACCCTGGTCCAGACTTAAAGTGATGGAGAAAAATGCTAATATTTCAGATTAAATTTAACAGTGTGCAGTGTCTATAGCTGTTACATTGTGACTAGCACAAAAACGTGACTTTATTTGAAACTCCCTGTTGAACAAAGAATCTGCTCATATCATTGACTAGGTCAAGTTCGGATACATGTTTTCTTTATTTCACTTTCACCTTATTCATGAATATAACCAAAACTATCAACCCACATTCATATTGGCACTATACTGGGAAAGGGTACGTTGTCAAGCAAGTTAGCACTGTGAACAACTGAAGCTTAATCCCATGGAGAAGCTCTGGGAAATGATGCAAATCACACACCTTAGAGTTACCCTACCAGGGGGCAGGAGAGCAAGGCTATTTATACACCAACTCCCAAAAGTTTTTAGTTGAGTACTGTTCCCAGAGGGTGTTAATTCCTTGACACTTTCAGCCTTCTGGGAACACTGGCAGCTGGAGCTTTTTGCAGTTTTAGGAAAAAAAATCCTCAGAAACAGTGATGCAGGACAATGGCCCCTGAAAAGTCCAGCCCACTCTAAGAGATACGAGCGGGGCACTGGCAGTGCGTGCTGCACCCTTGGAGGTGAGAGTCTAGAGGAATATTGTCCAGGTCGATATGGTGGTTGTGCTGTAAAATGTCCCCAGGGATCCAGGGGATCCAGGTTTCATCCAGCTTTGCCATCTTTAGAGTTTGTTTATCTTCTTCAGGGTCCAAGATGGCAGTTATAGCTCCAGCCTTCACATGTATATTCTAGACAGCAAGATAGGGGAAGAGATAAAAAATAATAGACACTGCATGGAAGTGCAGGTAACCTCCTTAACACACACACGTATACTATATCACACACCACCACACCTGGCTAATACAACTATACATATATCTATATCTAATCTCTATCTATCTATCATCTATCATCTATCTATCTGAAGAGGCAAAGATCCTATACCACTTGTCTTTTAAGAAAGGTCCCTGGGCCAGGTGCGGAGGTTTATGCCTATAATCCCAGCATTTTAGGGGGGCCAAGGTGGGAGGATCGCTTGAACCTAGGAGTTTGAGACGAGCTGGCCAACGTGGTGAGACACTGTCTCTACAAAAAATTTAAAAATTAGTCGAGCATGCACCTGTGGTCCCAGCTACTCAGGAGGCTGAGGCAGAAGAATCCACTGGAGCTTGGGAGGTCAAGGCTACACTGAGCCAGGATTGCACCACTGCATTCCAGCCTGGGCAACAGAGTGAGACCCTGTCTCAAAACAAACAAACACAAAAAACAAAAGGTCCCTGGAAGCTGCTACACCATACTTCCACTTTCCACCTACAACCCGTTGATCAGAACTTAGCCACACTTTGCTGCAAGGGGGAGGTAGAAGTGCAGCCTTCATTCTGGGTGGTCATGTGTTCCTGATAAAAATTCTGTTTCTCTAAAAGAAGGAGGAGCTCTCATGAGATCTGGGGGCGGGGGGGCGGGGTGGGGAAAAGAAGAGGGAGCATGGCTATGGGGACAACTAGCAGTCATTGCCAGCCCCTACAGTGGAAGGGATGGGCTGAGCATGGTTGCTCATGCCTGTAATCCCAGCACTGTGGTAGGCCAAGGCAGGTGGATCACCTGAGGTCAGGAGTTTGAGACCAGCCTGGCCAACACGGCAAAAACCTGTCTCTATTAAAAATACAAAAATTATCTGGGCGTGGTGGTGGGCACCTGTAATCCCAGCTACTTGGGAGACTGAGGCAGGAGAATCACTTGAACCCAGGAGGTGGAGGTTGCAGTGAGCCGTGATCACGCCACTGCACTCCAGCTTTGGGGACAAGAGAGAAACTCCATCTCAAAAAAAGGAAGGGATACCAATAGAGTGCAAATTAATATAGTCTTATGGTCAGAATATAATGTGATGAAGACAGATACATGATCAAATCAAGGGTCCAATTAGAGGAATAAGGCAGTAGCTTTCTTCCATATTATAGGGGGAAAATGAAACAAATGCTTTATATATATTTAAACTCAAGCCACAACTAGTGGCTAGACTGAAACAAGTCATTAGTGACTTCTTTTGTCGCCTTCCGGGGGAAGACTGCATGCAGAATTGGTGACACAAAATTCATCCCCATGTTTTTGTTTAATTAATAAACTTTTTTTTCCTTAGAGACAGAATCTCACTCTGTTGCCTAGGCTGGGGTGCAGTGACATGATCACAACACACTAATTAATAGACTTTTTACCCCCTAGAGACAGTCTCACTCTTGCCTAGGCTGGAGAGCAGTAGTGTGCTCATAGCACACTACAGTCTGGAACTCCTGGGCTCAAGTAATACTCCCACCTCAACCTCCCAAAATATGGGGATTACAGGTGTGAGGCACTGTGACCAGCTGACAAAATTTTAAAAGCAGTTTTAGGTATACAGAAAAATGATGAGAAAGCACAGAGTTCTCGTATACCCCTTCAGCTTGCCCCCAATTCCCCTATTATTAACATCTTGTGTTTGTGTGATACATTTGTTACAATCAATGATCCAGTGTTGATACATTATTAGCTAAAGTCCACACTGTACATATGGGATCATTTTTCGTGTTGTAACTCTGTGAGTTTGGGCAGAGGTATAGTGACATGTATATGCCATCACAGTTTCATATAGAATAGTTTCAAGGCCCTAAGAACCCTGTGTTCCACCTATTAATCTCTCCCTCCTTCCTAACACCAAACCCCTGGTAACCACCAACTTTGTTACTGCCTCCATAGTTTTGCTTTTCCAGAATGTTATATAGTTGGAATCGTACAGTATGAAGCCTTTTCGGATTGGATTCTTTCTTAGCAATTTATATTTAAGCTTCCTGCATGTTTTTTTATGGTTTGACAGCACTTTAAAAATATATTTATTTATTTTTGAGATGGAGTCTCACTCTGTCACCCAGACTGGGGTGCAATGGTGCAATCTCGGCTCACTGCAACCTCCGCCTCCCAGGTTCAAGTGATTCTCCTGCCTCAGCCTCCCGAGCAGCTGGAATTACAGGCGCCCACCACTGCGCCCAGTATTGTATTTTTAGTAGAGACAGGGTTTTGCCATGTTGGCCAAGCTGGTTTTGAACTCCTGACCTCAGGTGATCCACCTGCCTTGGCCTCCCAAAGTGCTGGGATTACAGGCATGAGCAACTGCGCCTGGCCTATTTTTTTTTCTTTTTTTTTTGAGACTGAGTTTCACCATGTTGGCCAGGCTGGTCTTGAACTCCTGACCTTGTGATCCGCCCACCTTGGCCTTGCAAAGTGCTAGGATTACAGGCGTAAGCCACCATGCCGGGCGTCTGGCCTATTTTTAAATGTTCCTTTTGAGACAGAGTTTCACTCTGTCGCCCAGGCTGGAGTGCAGTAGTGCAATCTTGGCTGACTGCAACCTCTGCCTCCCAGGTTCAAGTGATTATCATGCCTCAAGAAGTAGCTGGGACTACGGGTGTTTGCCACGAAACCCAGCTAATTTTTTTTGTATTATTAGTAGAGATAGGGTTTCACTGTAATGGCCAGGCTGGTATCAAACTCCTGGCCTCAAGTGATCCACCCTTCTCCGCCTCTGAAAGGGCTGGGACTGTAAGTGCGAGCCACTGTGCTTGGCTATTTATTTATTTATTTTGAGACAGGGTCTCATTCTGTCACCCAGGCTGGAGTGCAGTGGCACAATCACGGCTCACTGCAGCCTAGACCTCCTGGGCTCAGGCAATCCTCCTACCTCAGTCTCCTGAGTAGCTACGACTGCAGGCACCCACCACCGTGCCTGGCCAATTTTTGCATTTTTTGTAGAGATGGGGTTTCACCATGTTGCCTAGGCTGGTTTCAAATTCCTGGGCTCAAGTGATCCACCCGCCTTGGCCTCCCA
Source organism: Plecturocebus donacophilus (assembly GCA_004027715.1). NCBI lineage: Eukaryota > Metazoa > Chordata > Mammalia > Primates > Pitheciidae > Plecturocebus > Plecturocebus donacophilus. The sequence continues at coordinate 11,530 of PVKP010031868.1, read as the reverse complement.
GAGTGTTGGGATTGCAGGTGTGAGCCACTATGCCCAGCCAAAATTATTTATTTATTTAAAAATTTTGAGACAGGATCTCGCTCTCTTGCCTGGGCTGGAATACAGTGGCACAATCATGGCTCACTGCAGCCTCAATCTCCTGGGCTCAAGTGCTCCTCCTGCTTTAGCCTTCTGTGTAGCTGGGACCACAGTTGCATGCCACCACAGCCAGATGAATTTTAAACTCTATGTAGAGATGGGGGTCCCACTTGTTGCCCAGGCTGGTCTCAAACTTCTGGGCTCAAACAGTCCTCCCACCTTAGCCTCCTGAAAATAATCCTTAGCTGGGATTATTTTCTTAGTGCTGAATAATATCCTGTTATATGAATATACTGAAATTTGTTTATCCGTTCACCTATTGAAGGACATCTTGATTGTTTCCAAGTTTTGGCATTTATGAATAAAGCTGCTATAAATATCCATGTGCCTGTGTGTGTGTGTGTGTGTGTGTGTGTAGACATATGTTTTCAACTCACATGGGAGCACGATTGCTGGATTGTGTGGTAGTATATGCTTAGTTTGGTAAATACCTTCCAAATACCTTCCAAAGTGGCTGTACCATTGTGCATTCCCACCAGCAAAGAATGAGAGTTTCTGTTGTTCCACATCCACATCAGCATTTAGTGTCATCAGTGTTTTGAATCTTAGCCATTTTAGCAGATGTGGAGTGGTGTAATAAAATAATAAGATTATTTTATTTGCATTTCCTTAATAACATATGATATGGAGCATCGTTTCACATGCTTATTTGCTATCTGTATGTCTTCCTTGGTAAGGTGTCTGCTTAGATCTTTCGTATGTTTTTAAATTGAGTTTTTCTTTTATTGTTGGGTTTTAAAAGTTCTTTATATATTGTGGATATCAGTCCTTCATCAGATATACCTTTTGCAAATATTTTCTCCATGCTTGGGACTCATGTTTTTCTTTTCTCTGTCCTTATTCCTCCCTCTCTGCCTCCCTCTCTCTTTCTCTCTTTCCCTCTTTCTTTCCTTCTCTCTTTCTCTTTCCTTCTCTCTTTCTTTCTTGTTTCCATGCTGTTGCCCAGGCTGGAGTACAATGGTGCAATCTTGCCTCACTGCAACCTCCACCTCCTGGGTTCAAGCGATTCTCCTGCCTCAGCCTCCTGAGTAGCTGGGATTACAGGCACCTGCCACCACACCCAGCTAATTTTTGTATTTTTGAGTTAAGACAGGATTTTTCCATGTTGGCCAGGCTGGTCTCAAACTCCTGGGCTCAAGTGGGCCACCCGCCCTGACCTCTCAAAGTTCTGGAATTACAGGCATGAACCACCATGCTCGGCCATGTTTTAATTTTCTTAACAGTGTCTTTTGCAGAGCAGAGTTTTTAATTTTAAAGAAGTACAATTTGTCTTTTTTTCTTCTTTTGTGGATCATGCTTTTGGTGTTGTATCTATCCCCACGTTTTTACCTTTTTGGTGACCAGAGAGACAAAAAATCAGTGTTGGTTTGGGCAGTATAAACAGAAAGAGCAGGAAGACAGGAATTGATCCCTTGACCTTGTCTGTAAGCAATAGATTCCAACTCCTGAATTGTGCCTCAGTCGCTGTGGCTATCATACTTCTGTGAAACAAAACAACCCCAGAATGCAAAGGCTTGTCATAATAAGCATCTATTTCTCTCTCACATGTCCACAGCTCAGATGGAGTTCAGTTGATCTAGGCTGGGCTCAGGCCTGCAGGTTCATCTAGGTCTGCTCCATCTGTCACTCATCTTCCTTGGACCATGTTCTTTTCAGGGCAAAAGGCTGGAAGGCAAGCCCAGCCCCACAAGCACATTTCAAGCCTCTGCTCGCATCACATCTGCTAACATCCCATTGGCTAAAGCAAGTCTCATGGTCAAGTCCAACACTGACGGAGCAGGGAAGTGTGCTCCTCCCATTGGATTATTATCACATATCATAAGGGCGAATTTCCATCATAAGACCCTGGGCTCTGCTTTCAGGTACCCAAGACACAAACTAGAAAGCAAGAAAGTAATTAAATGAGCAACTAGGTGAATTGAAACACTACTAGATTTATTTTCCACTGTTCTTATATTCAGTTCCTATGGTCAGAACCCCACACTACTCAGGGGTACAGTATCAAGTTCCTGTAGGATTCCATGGGACCCTGGAGGGTGATATGATGTAGAACCTTCAGGGAATGCAGTAATATAGAAAGGCACTGTTTGCTTTTCACTTAGTGTCCACTTCTTTCTGTCTTTCTCTCTCTGATAAAAAAACTAGCTGCCAGGGACTTTCAGCTGAGGCAATATTCAAGAAGCCCCCAGCACTTCATCTTCTCTGCTTCCTACACAGGGCTCCCACCCTTCCACTGAGAGCTTCCCCTGTAGGGTACTAAACACTTCTCAGCAGCCATATCTCCAGACCAGGATTCCTGCAACAGTAAATACCATCTCAACAAGTATGATGGTTGCTTGGTTATGGGAAATGTCAGGTCTGGGGGCAGTCCCCAGCCCTGGGTAGTTGGAAACTGACCAGCTCTTGTATCAATGTGGCCTAACAGGAAAGTCAGGATCCCAGATCATGAGAAACCAACCTGGAAGACCCAGCTCCTTGGAGGCAAAACCCATCCAGCATCTGGAGACCAGTGGAGAAGGCAGAATAATGCTCCCTCTACTGAAAGATGTTCATGTCCTGACCCTCAGAGCCTGTGAAAATGTTACCTTGTATGACAAAAGGGGCTTTGCAAAGCTGATTAAGAATCCTGAGATGACAGGATTATTCTGAATTATCCAGGTGGATCCAAGGGGTTCTTACAAATTAAAGAGGGGAAGAAGACTCAGAGTCAAAGGAGATACGAGGATGAAAGTAAAGTTTGGAGGAATGAATGAAACGGACTGATGAGTGAAGGAATGGAAGCAGCCTGTAGAAGCTGGGAAAGGCAAGGAAACAAATTCTGCCCTAGAGGCTCCAAAAGAAATGCAGCCCTGCCAACCCATTCAGTCCCTCTGACTTCTGGAACAGTAAGGTTATACATCCATCCATCCATCCATTCATTCATTCATTCATTCATTCATTCATTCATTCATTCATTCATTTATCTATTGAGACAGAGTCTTGCTCTGTCACCCAGGCTGGAGTGCAGTGGCACAATCTTGGCCCACTGCAACCTCCACCTCCTGAGTTCAAACAATTCTCCTGCCTCAGCCTCCCCAGTAGCTGGGATTACAGGCACCTACCACCACGCCTGGCTACTTTTTGTATTTTTAGTAAAGACTGGGTTTCACCGTGTTGGTCAGGCTGGTCTCGAACTCCTGACCTCAAGTGATCCACCTGCCTCAGTCTCCCAAAGTGCTGTGATTACAGGCATGAGCCATTGTGCCCAGCCCAGTAAGGTTATACATTTGTGTTGTCTTAAGCTACCAAATGTGTGGTAATTTGTTACAGGAGCAAGAGGAAACTAATACCAGCCAGCAACTATTTTAGGGCAGTTAGAAAACTTCACACATTGAACCCCAATTTTCTCTCCTTTCTTTCTTTCTTTTTTTTTTTTTTTTTTGAAACAGGGTCTCACTCTGTCACTCAGGCTGGAGTGCAGGGCACGATCAGAGCTCACTGCGGCCTCGACCTCCTGGGCTCAAGCACTCCCCAGCAACTCAGTCTCCCAAAGCACTGGTGTTACAGGTCAGAGACACTGCACCCAGTCTGAACCCCGCTTGCCTGTGTACTTCTGGTCCCCGGGAGAGTCCTTCACACTTTCTGACTTGTCATACCGCAAGAAGGCACATAGATATTCAGGAATTGGAAGGACAGGAAAACTAACCTTTGGGTAAAGATTTTGGCATTTATATCTTTTATTTAAAATTCATTTCACTATTTTGAAAGTTTCTCATCCAAACCACAGCTGTAACTGAAATCCAGCCATTCCAGGAAACAGAAATATCAAGTTGGGGGCTTTCTGAGAATGTCAGATTATGGATTGCTAGAGTCAAAAAGAGATTTTCCAGTCCAACCTACCCACTGGACAGATAAGGAAACTGTGGCTGAAGTGAGGATGGGTGTCTGGGAGTAGGAAGGGAGCCTGGGCCCTGGTGGGTGGTGCTGGAGCCACCTTGCATCCACCACCTGGGCCCCTAGCCCCGCCCTGGTCCTGCCCATCATGGCTGCTGTTGGTACTGGCTCTCTGTGGCTGTGTAGAAGTCATCCAGCACACTCTGGATGTATTCAAAGGTCGGCCGTTCCTCCGGACGGTTCTTCCAGCAGCGCGTCATGATGCTGTAGAGTTCCTCTGGGCAGTGCTCTGGGCGAGGCATCCGGTATCCACGTTCCAGAGCTCGAATCACTTCAGGGTTTGACATCCCTGAAAAGGAGTCATGGAATTAAAAAGGAAGCAGTTGGGAAATGAGATCCCAGAGGTGCCAGGCCCTGTGGCCTCCCCAGCAGCCATCACTCCCCACCTCACCTTGCAAGCTGAGCCCCTCCCACTGTGAAAGCCAGAGACTTCCTCCTCCAGCTTCACTTGCAGCTAGGACATGGGCCCGGGACATGGTTTTGGCCAATGGGAGCTGACAGGGAGGTCTGCTGGGAGAGGCCAGGAAAGGTTTTCCTCCCACTTAGAGGACAGTCTTTGGAGAACACACCCTTCATCTCTTCCTTTGGACACTGTGAGATACTTGTGATACTTGGAGGTGCACCCACCATCTTACCACATGGGGAACATCATCACAGAGACAGGAACCTGGAGTCCTGACTCAGTCCTGCTCTGAACTAACCAGTCACCAGTGCCAGAGGGGGAGTAATAGCTTGCTCTGTTTCAGTTACTCTTAGTCATTTTGTGGCTTGCAGCAGAACACATCCTTCTGGATTTGGCATCTATAGTGTGTTGCCTGGTTTTGCCTAGTGCACTCTCAGGACAAAACAGTCAGGTGACCAGATTCAGTGTCACCCTGTGGGTGGAACCATTTTCTTGTTTAATTTAAGTTTCATTAGTTATTCATAAGAATAGCTAGTCAATGTCCATGATCCCCAATTTTATATTATTAGTCTCAAACTCCAAACTCAGAAGGCCCAGGTATCTAGATCACTTGAGATCAGTAGTTCAAGACCAGCCTGGCCAACATAGTGAAACCCCCTCTCTACTAAAAATACAAAAACTAGCCACACGTGCTGGTGCACATTTGTAATCCCAGCTTCTCGGGAGCCTGAGGCAGGACAATCGCTTGAACCCAGGAGGTGGAGGTTGCAACGAGCCAAGATCATGCCAGTATACTCCAGCCTGGCAACAGAGCAAGACTCCATCTCAAAGAAAGAAATAAAAAGTAAGCTGTCAGAAAATAAAGGTGACTGCAATTCTGACCTCTATTGCTGTAAATAAATGAACTCAAGTGCTTCCTTTACTTGTATGTCTCTATGCTTAAATCATCTCAAATTTAAGAAAGTTAAAATGGAGCTCTCCAATTTCTTTCTTTCTTTTTTTTTTTGAGATGGAGTCTTGCTCTATTGCCCAGGCTGGAGTGCAATGGTGCAATCTTGGCTCACTGCAACCTCTGCCTCCCGGGTTCTGGTTCAAGCAATTCTCCTACCTCAGCCTCTACCAAGTAGCTGGGACAGGCACGAGCCACCATACCCAGCTAATTTTTTCTTTTTTTTTTTTTTAGTAGAAACAGGGTTTTACCATGTTGGCCAGTTTGGTCTTGAACTCCTGACCTCGTGATCTGCCCGCCTCAGCCTCCCAAAGTGCTGGGATTACAGGCGTGAGCCACTGTGCCCTGCCGGAGCTCTCCAATTTCTATCCCTAGACCATCACCCGCCCTGTGGTGCAAAGCCAGGGTAATCATCCTTGATTCTCTCTCCCTCACCTCCTAAGTCAGCAAGTCAGATCTTTCCTTCTTTTGAAATGTAGCACCAGTTCATCAACGTATGCCTGTCACAAATCCACCACGCTATGCCTGGGCCATGGCTGTGCCCTCCTCACAGGCTGCCACCCTGTTCCCCTTCCTTCCCATTCACGCTTCATGCTGAGCTAAAGCATCACTTAAAAATGGAAATCATCAGCCTGGCAACATAGCAACACCTTGTCTCTCAAAAAAATCTAAAAAATTAGCTGGGCATGGTGGTGTGTGTGTGTAATCCCAGCATTTTGGGAGGCCAAGGCTGGAGGATCGTTTGAGCCTGGAAGTTTGAGACCAGGCTGGGCAACATAGTAAGATCAAGTCTTTACAAAAAATACATATAAAACAAATAGCCAGGCACGGTGGCTCATGCCGGCGATCCCAGATACTCGGGAGGCTGAAGAGGGAGGATCACTTGAGCCTAGGAAGTTGAGGCTGCAGTGAGCTGTGATTGCACTGCTGCACTCCAGCCTGGGCAACAAAGCGAGACCTTGTCTGAAAAAGAAAGAAAGAAAAAAAAGGTGGAGAAAGGACAAGATCTGATTCGCAGTTTAGAGTTATCCTTCTGGCTGCAGGTGGAGAATAGGCTGTGGGATGAGTGGGAAGAAAGCAGTGAGATTGACGAGGAGGTCGCTGCGCCATCCATGGGAGACGATGCTGGCCTGGATGCAGTGGAGACTGCGGGGTTCAAAGTGGTGAGACTTGGGATACGTTTTGGAGTCAAGTAGCCAAAACTTTGTGACTGCTCAAGTGTCATGGGGTGAGGCCAGGCACGGTGGCTCACGCCTGTAATCCCAGCACTTTGGGAGGCCGAGGCAGGTGGATCACCTGAGGTCAGGAGTTCGAGACCAGCCTGGCCAACACAGTGAAACCCAGACTCTACTAAAAATACAAAAATTAGCTGGGCATGGTGGTGGGCACCTGTAATCCCAGTTACTCAGGAGGCTGAGGCAGGAGAAGCGTTTGAACCCAGGAGGCGGAGGTTGCAGTGGGCTGAGATCATGCCATTGTACTCCAGCCTGGGCAACATGAGTGAGACTCTGTTTCAAAAAAAAAAAAGAAAAGAAAAGAAAAGAAAACGTAATAGGAGTGAGAGAGAAGGAAAGGCTAAGAAAGCCCCCAGATTTCAGGCTTAAGACATTGAATGGATGGTGGTGCCTTTAACTAAGACGGGAAAGGTGAGGGAAAGTTGGGGGTGAGGATCAAGAACTCAGTTTGAATGGACACATTGATGAGATGAACCCATTGCCAGGCTGGGCCCTGAAAGCAGTCCCGAGCTGATGCCCCTTCCCTACCTGGGTAAGGGATCCGGCCATAGGTGACGATCTCCATCAGCAGGATACCAAAGGACCAGACGTCTGACTTGATGGTGAAGGAGCCAAAGTTGATGGCCTCAGGAGCTGTCCATTTGATGGGGAACTTGGCCCCTGTAGGGTGGAGTAGAGCACAGTCAGGGGAAAGCTGGGGAGCAGTGAGGGCTGGGACTCTGCTAAGGTCAGGGAACAGGCAAGGGCAGCAGCTGCCAACATCTGCCCCTGCAGAACTGCAATTTCCCTGTTAGGTGGCCTCCCTGTGGAAGCAAGGGACATCCATCCTGACGACAGATGGCTAGACAAGGAGGAGTGGGCAGAGGGATCTGGGGTGTGGCATGGAAGTTCACTCTCTAGAAGCCTCCTCGTTGATTCAGCTGATACCCCAGGAAACTACAACTCCGAAGAGTGGAATCCCAGAAGTCACAGATCTTTGGGGACAGAAGGATTTCAGGGGGTCTTGAGTACAGGTTGTAGCCAATGCCTCAGTCCTCTGACCCCAGGCGATAGGGGAAAGAGGATTCTGACTCTCAGCCCATGAGGTTCCCACCAGTCACTGTGTGTCTACTCCTCCCCTCCTCCCACATAGTCTGACATGGGTTTAGTTAGCCTTTTCAATTTTTTTTTTTTTCTTTTAGAGACAGGATCTTACTCTGTTGCCCAGGCTGGAGCGCAGTGGCAAGATCACAGGTCACTGCAGCCTTGAACTCCTGGCCTCAAGCTATCCTCCTGCCTCAGCCTCTCAAGCAGCTGGGGCTAGAGGTGTGCACCACTATGCCCAGCTAATTTAAAAACAAAAACAAACAAACAAAACCTTGGCCAGGCACAGTGGGTCATGACAAGATTTCCTTTTTTATAGGAAAGGAATATGAAGGGCTGGGCACGCTGGCTCATACCTGTAATTCCAGCACTCTGGAAGACCAAGGTGGGTGTAGTTTCAGGTACTCAGGAGGCTGAGGCTGGAGGATTGCTTGAGCCCAGGAGTCAGAGGCTGCAGTGAGCTATGATCATACTCCTCCACTACAGCCTGGGTGACAGAGGAAGCACCTGTCTCTTTAAAAAATAAATAGGCCTGGTGTGGTGGCTCATGCCCGTAATCCCAGCACTTCAGGAGGCCCAAGCAGGTGGATCACTTGAGGTCAGGAGTTTGAGGCCAGCCCGGCCAACATGGTGAAACTCCGTCTCTACTAAAAATACAAAAATTAGCTAGGTGTGGTGGTATGTGCCTGTAATCCCAGCTACTCAGGAGGTTGAGGCACAAGAATTGCTTGAACCTGGGAGGCAGAGGTTGTAGTGAGCTGAGATCTTACTAATATGCTCCAGCCTGGGTGACAGATCAAGAGTATGTCTCAAAAAAATAATAATAAAATAAAAGATGGCCTGTTCTGGACATTTCACAGAAGAGGAATTAAACAACATGTGGTCTTCGCGTTGGCTTTCCCTTAACATAATGTTTTCAAGGGTCATCTGTGTGCTAGCCTGACATAGGATTTCATTCTATTTTGTGTTCAAATAATATTCCATTGTATGAATATACCACATTTTGTTTATCTGTTCATCAGTCTGTGGACATTAAAGAGGGTTGTTTCCATCTTTTGGCTATTAGGAAGAATGCTTCCATGAACATCCATATACAAGTTTTGTCTCTTTTTGAATTTCACAAAATGAAACCAATTGGCATCTACTCTTTTTTGGTCTAATTTCTTTCATTTTGTTATACCTATGAGAGTTACCCATTTTGGTGCATTTAGCAATGGTTTCTGCTTTTTTTTTTTTAGGCACCCGGCTAATTTTTGTATTTTTAGTAGAGACAGGGTTTCACTATGTTGGTCAAGCTAGTCTGGAACTCCTGACTTCATGATCTGCCTGCCTTGACCTCCCAAAGTGCTGGGATTACAGGTGTGAGCCACCGTGCCCAGGCTTTTTTTTTTTTAAAGACAAGCTCTTGCTCTGTCCACCAGGCTGGGTACAGTGGCACAGTCATGGCTTACTGCAGCCTCAACTTTCTAGACTCAAGTAATTCTGTCACCCTAACCTCCTGAGTAGCTACAACTACAGGCATGTGCCACCATGCCTGGCTAATTTTTAAAATTTTTGTATAGACTAGGTCTCCTGTGTTGCCCAGGTTGATCTTGAGCTCCTGGGCTCAAGCAATCCTCCTGCCTCGGCCTCCTAAAGTGCTGGGATTACAGGCATGAGGCACTGAGCCTGGCCGGTTTGTGCTTTTGCATCACTGCGTCATATTATATTTTGTGAATAAACCAACAATGTATACATCCATCCTCCTGCTTATGGCCATTTGGATAGCCACTCTATTTTTGTCTGTTATGCACAAAGCTGCTCTTATGCTTAATTTCAATATATATTGCCTAACTCCCTCTAAAATCTATCAGTCCTTCTCCATCTGATCTAAAATCTCCTTCTCAAAGTCTCTGGGTGAGACTCTGAAGTTCAGGTTATTATCCAGAAGGATCCACCAAGCTCAAGAATGCGCAGCTAAGACTGGGGCAGACCCTTGCATTTTGCCAATCACTCTCACACATATCAACTCTCAACAGTCACAACCATCCAAATGGGCAACGTGGGCCTGCTTGGCAGCGTTCCCTACCTTCCCGAGCCGTGTACTCATTGTCCTCGATGATCCGGGCCAGGCCAAAGTCAGCAATCTTACACACCAGGGATGCAGAGACCAAGATGTTGGCAGCTCGGAGGTCTCGGTGGATGTAGTTCCTCTGCTCAATGAAGGCCATGCCTTCTGCAATCTGCATCCCAAACAGAGACACTTTTGTCCTCAGACCTGGTCTACGCCAAGGGGGCCCCACCCGAAAGCAGCAGAGAGGTGTTCAAGTGGAAGAAAATGGGAAATATCTGCACCAGCCCTCCCTCTTTTGTTGGGAGGGCCCCGGAGCTCAGGCTGGCATTCAGGTTGGGGATCCCTAAGGCCTGGGTCACTTTGAGGGATTCTCTAGAGTTCCAAGACTTCCAGAGAGCACTTTGAAGTGTTCTCAAGGAAAAAGCAATAGGACTATTTCTCCAGGACCTATTCCTCCAGGATCACACACACACACACACACACACACACACACACACACACACACACACACATGCATGGACACACAGACACACAAACTCTAGGACACTATGAAGAGCTTTCATCTTCAACCCTCTTTCTGGGAACAATCTAGGCTCATGTCATATACTGCTATACCTCTTATATCTTTCTCATGCCCCAGCCCTAGGGGGAAAATTCACTTATTTACTCAACAGAAATCTACTGAGTGTCTTGTGGGTGCCAGACATATTACTTGAACAGGTGGTGAGCCAGGTAAAGCCCCTGCAGGTGGAAAATCCCATAAAGAAAAGATAAAACAGGCCAGGCATGGTGGCTTACACTTGTAATCCCAGTACTTTGGGAAGACTAAGTGGGTAGATCAATTGAGGCCAGGAGTTCAAGACCAGCCTGGTGAATACGGCAAAACCCGTCTACTAAAAATACAAAAAGAAGATGAGTGTGATGGTGCATGCCTGTAATCCCAGCTGCTCAGGAGGTGGAGGCACGAGAATTGCTTGAACCTGGGAGGTGGAGGCTGCAGTGAGCCGAGATCATGCCACTGCCCTCCAGCTTGGGTGATAGAGCAAGACTCTGTCTCAAAAAGAAAAAAAAGATAAAACAGATAACAAAATATGACCCATAGAGGGCTTTTTCAGATTGGGTGTTCAGGGAAACCTGCTTTGAGGGGGTGAGATTTTAGCAAAGATTGGAATGATGATAATAATAAGTGTGTCACATAAGAATATTCTTTTTTTTTTTAAGAAAAAGAGAAAAGGAGAAAGAAAGAGACAGCAAAAGAAAGAAAGAAAAAAGAATGAAAGAGAGAAAGAAAGGGGAAGAGAAAGAGGGAGAGAGAATGGGATTCTTGTTTTATTGCCCAGGCTAGAAAGCAGTCTAAAATGGGTATTAAAAACCTCTTTTATGCCAATGATTGTGCTTAACAATGGAGACAGGAAGGAATAGGGGATGAAAATAACAAATAAGCAGACAACCAATATTTTATTTAAACCTGTGAAATGCTATGCAATTGCTGAGGAGTGATTTACTTCCAATTATGTGGTCACTTTTAAAATAGGTATAATGCGATACTGAGAAAAATGTATGTTTTGTGGAGTTGGGGTGGAGAGTTCTGTAAATATTTGTTAAGTCTAGTTATGCCAGGTCTGAGTTCAAGTCCTGGATATCCTTGTTAATTTTCTATCTCGTTGATCTGTGTAATATTGACAGTGTAGTGTTAAAGTCTCCCACTATTACTGTGTGGGAGTCTAAGTCTCTTT
>PVKP010031867.1:0-18254 GCA_004027715.1 Plecturocebus donacophilus | reverse complement strand
GGCTCTTGAATGTTGACTGGATAAACAATGAAATGAAGGCAGAAATAAAGACATTCTTCAAAACCAACGAGAGCTAAGACACAATGTACCAGAATCTCTGGGACACAGTTAAAGCAGTGTCTAGAGGAAAATACATAGCAATAAATGCCCACATGAGAGGCAAGGAAAGATCTAAAATCAACACCCTATCATCAAAATTGAAAGACCTAGAGGAGCAAGATCAAAAAAAACTCAAAAGCTAGCAGAAGACAAGAAATAACTAAGATCAGAGCAGAACTGAAGGAGATGGAGACACAAAAAACCCTTCCAAAAAATCAATAAATCCAGGAGCTGGTTTTTAGAAAAGATCAACAAAATAGACAGACCACTAGCCAGATTAATAAAAAAGAAAACAGAAAATAATCAAATAGATGCAATAAAAAATGATAAAGGGGATATCACCATAGATTCCACAGAAATACAAGCCATCATCAGAGACTATTAAAACAACTCTATGCACATAAACTAGTAAACCTGGAAGAAATGGATAAATTCCTGGACACCTGCATCCTCCCAAGCCTAAAGCAGAAAGAAGTCAAAACCCTGAATAGACCAATAGCAAAGTCTGAAGTTGAGGAAGCAATTAAAAACCTACCCCCCAAAAAAGCCCAGGTCCAGATGGGTTCACAGCCGAATTCTACCAGACATGCAAAGAGGAGCTGGTACCATTCCTTCTGAAACTATTCCAAACAATCCCAAAAGAAGGAAGCCTTCCCAAATCATTTTATGAGACCAACATCATCCTAATACCAAAACCTGGCAGAGACTCAGCAAGAAAAGAAAACTTCAGGCCAAGATCCATGATGAACGTAGCGCAAAAATCTTCAATAAAATACTGGCAAACCGATTGTAACAGCACACCAAAAAGCTTATCCTCCATGATCAAGTAGGCTTCATCCTGGGAATGCAAGGCTGGTTCAACATACACAAGACTATAAACGTAATTCACCACATAAACAGAACCAAAGACAAAAACCACATGATTATCTCAATAGATGCAGAGAGGGCCTTTGACAAAACTCAACAGTGCTTTATGCTAAAAACCCTCAATAAACTAGGTATTGATGAAACCTATTTCAAAATAATAAAAGCTGTTTATGACAAACTCACACCAATATCATACGGAATGGGCAAAAACTGGAAGCATTCCCTTTGAAATCTGGCACTAGACAAGGATGTCCTCTCTCACCACTCCTATTCAATATAGTATTGTAAGTTCTAGCCAGAGCAATCAGGCAAGAAAAAGAAAGAAATGGTATTCAAATAGGAAAGGAGGAAGTCAAATTGTCTCTATTTGCAGATGACATGATTGTATATTTAGAAGACCCCATCATCTCAGCCCAAAATCTCTTGAAACTGATAAGCAACTTCAGCAAAGTCTCAGGATACAAAATCAATGTGCAAAAATCACAAGCATTCCTATACACCAAAAACAGACTTAAAGAGAGCCAAATCAAGAATGAACTGCCATTCACAATTGCTACAAAGAGAATAAAATACCTAGGAATACAACTAACAAGGAACATAAAAGACCTCTTCAAGGATAACTACAAACCACTGCTCAACGAAATAAGAGAAGACACAAATAGATGGAGAAACATTCCATGTTCATGGTTAGGAAGAATCAATATTGTGAAAATGGCCATACTGTCCAAAGTAATTTACAGATTCAATGCTATCCCCATCAAGCTACCAATAACCTTCTTCACAGAACTAGAAAAAACCACCTTAAACTTCATATTGGAACCAAAAAGAGAACCTGCATAGACAAGTCAATTCTAAACAAAAAGAACAAAGCTGGAGGCATCACACTACCTGACCTCAGACTATACTACAAGGCTACAGTAATCAAAACAGGATGGTACTGGTACCAAAACAGAGATATAGACCAATGGGAAAGAACAGAGGCCTTGGAGACAACACCAAACATCTACAACCATCTGATCTTTGACAAACCTGACAAAAACAAGCAATAAGGAAAGGAATCCCTGTTTAATAAATGATGTTGGGAAAACTGGCTAGCCATGTGCAGAAAGCAGAAACTGGACACTTCCTGACACCTTACACTAAAATTAACTTGATGGATTAAAGACTTAAACATAAGACCTAACACCATAAAAACCCTAGAAGAAAACCTAGGCAAAACCATTCAGGACATAGGCATAGGCAAGGGCTTCATGACCAAAACACCAAAAGCATTGGCAACAAAAGCCAAAATAGACAAATGGGACCTAATCAAACTCCACAGCTTCTGCACAGAAAAAGAAACAGTCATTAGAGTGAATCGGCAACCAACAGAATGGAAAAAAATTTTTGCAATCTACCCATCTGACAAAGGGCTAATATCCAGAATCTACAAAGAACTAAAACAGATCTACAAGAAAAAAACAAATAAGCCCATTCAAAAGTAGGCAAAGGATATGAACAGACACTTTACAAAAGAAGACATACATGAGGCCAATAAACATATTGAAAAATGCTCATCATCACTGGTCATTAGAGAAATGCAAATCAAAATTACATTGAGATACCATCTCACTCCAGTTAGAACGGTGATCATTAAAAAATTGGGAGACAACAGATGCTGGAGAGGATGTGGAGAAATAGGAACACTTTTACACTGTTGGTGGGAGTGTAAATTAGTTCAACCATTGTGAAAGACAGTGTGGCGATTCCTCAAGGACCTAGAAATAGAAATTCCATTTGACCCAGCAATCCCATTACTGGGTATATACCCAAAGGATTATAAATCATTCTACTATAAGGACACATGCACACGAATGTTCATTGCAGCACAGTTTACAATAGCAAAGACCTGGAACCAACCCAAATGCCCATCGATGATAGACTGGACAGGAAAAATGTGGCACATATACACCACGGAATACCATGCAGCCATCAAAAACGATGAGTTCGTGTCCTTTGTAGGGACATGGATGAATCTGGAAACCATCATTCTCAGCAAACTGACACAAGAACACAAAATCAAACACCACATGTTCTCACTCATAGGCGGGTGTTGAACGATGAGAACACATGGACACAGGGAGGGGAGCATCACACACTGGGGTCTGTGCGGGGAAATAGGGGAGGGACAGTGAGGGATGGGGAGCTGGGGAGAGATAGCATGGGGAGAAATGTCAGATATAGGTGATGGGGAGGAAGGCAGCACATCACACTGCCCTGTGTGTACCTATGCAACAATCTTGCTTGTTCTTCACATGTACCCCAAAACCTAAAATGCAATAAATATACATATTATATATATATATATATATTAGAAAAATACAGAGCACATTTTCGGCTGGGCATTGTGGCTCACGCCTATAATCCCAACACTCTGGGAGACCGAGGTGGGCAGATCATTAGGTGAAGAGATCAAGACCATCCTGGCCAACGTAGTGAAACCCCATCTCTACTAAAAATGCAAAAATTAGCTGGGTGTAGTGGTGCCCACCTGTAGTCCCAGACACTTGGGAGGCTGAGGCAGGAGAATTGCTTGAACCAGGGAGTCAGAGGTTGCAGCGAGCCAAGATTGTGCCACTGCATTCCAGCCTGGTGACAGAACAAGACTCTATCTCAGAAAAAAAAAAAAAAAAAGCACATTTTTCTGTCTTACACAGAATCATATTGTAAAAGTGCCACTTGTCAATTTAGTGTGATTTTGTGTAGCTTTTATTCAAAACATTATTTAGTAATTCCAATCAAAAGTAAAGTACAGTTTTTATGGAACTTGACAAACTAATCTGAAAATGTATAATAAGAGCAATGGTCCAAAATGCACATGAAAGGAGCGTAATTATCTGATGCAGAAAAAGAAGAAGAAAGAAAGAAGAAAAGGAGGAGGAGGAAGACAAAGAGGAAGAGGAGGAAGGAGGATGAGGAGGATGGGAGGGGGTATAACTTTTTTTACTAGACACAAGATTTGTAATAAAGTTCCAGTGACTTTCAAAGTATTATACTAATGTGGGGATTGATAGAAACCACGGAAAAGATTGTATAGCTTAGACACAGACATATATAAAGACTTCATATCTGACAGAGGTGGCTTTGTAGATGAGTAGCCAGTAAATGGTGCCAAGATATTTAGTTACCAAAATAGAAGAAAATAAAGTCAAATCCTTACTTCACACCACACACAAAAGATGAATTAAAGACCTAAATTTTAAAAAAGGATGTAACAGTTCAGGAAAAATATAGGAGAATACCCTTATAACTGCAAAATAAAAAAGGTATAGGAAACACAAACTGTCATAAAGAAACTGAGAAATCTGACTACATGAAAACTAAAGCTTTTAACAAAAGACAACATAATTATGATAAAAAGATAAGCCACAGACTGAAAGAAGCTATTTGCAACATGTACACATTTTGCAACATATATCCAAGATATATGAAGAACTTGCATTAATTAAAAAAAAATATGCAAGTTAACAGAAAAAGGGCAGAAAACAATTCACAGAACAGCAACCAGAAGAGGAAACACACACACACACACACACACACACACAAACAGATAATCTTACTAGTAGTCAGTAATCTTACTAGTAGTCAGTAATTTTAATGAAAATTAAAATATCCATCAGACTGACACAATTTAAAAAGTATAAAGAACGATGTGAAGCAATTATAATTTTATACACTCCTTGTGAGAGTATACAAATCAGTTCAACCACTGTAGCAACTTGGTAATAGATGGTAAACTGATAATTCCTATTATCCACAAAAGCCTGAAAATCTCCTCATAGGAAGAAAAATCTTCAGGGTTGTATTGGTCATAATGTTAGGTTGGTGCAAAAGTAATTGCAGCTTTTACCATTACTTTCAATGGCAAAAGCTGTGATTACTTTTGCATCAACCTAACAGGAAAAAAGGAGACAAACTATATGTCCATCAATAAACCAGAACTACGCATATTAACATAATGTTGCACAAAAAAATACATTACAGGCTGAGCATGTGGCTCATGCCTGTAATCAGTACTTTGGAAGGCTGAGGCAGGCAGATCACTTGAGGTCAGGAGTTCGAGACCAGCCTGGCCAACATGGAGAAATCCATCTCCATTAAATGTTCAAAAATTAGCCAGGCATGGTGGTGCATGCCTGGAATCCCAACTCCTCGGATGGCTGAGACATGAGAATCATTTGAACATGGAGGTGCAGGTTGCAGTGAGCCAAGATCCTGACACTGCACTCCAGCCTTGTCTGTCTCAAAAAAAAAAAAAAAAAAAAAAAAATTACAGTGGTATGTTACTGCTTAAAGTTTTAAACTTTATGAAAAGATATATTGTTTAGGGTTATAAGCAGATGTAGGAAAAGTATAAAGAAATGCACAGGAATGAGAAGCATCTAATTTGGGATGATCGCTGCCCACTCAGGAAGGAAAGAAGGGAATGTGATAAGCTTAAGCTATCATAATATTGTAATTCTTAAACTGAAAGGTGGGCATCTTGCTGTTCATGATTGTAAATCTTTATATCTTTTTGTATGTCTAAAATATTTGATAACAAATTTATTTTAAAAAAGAAACAACAATAGGGTAGGGTGCATTTTTACCAAAGGCCAAAATAAAAATTCTTGAGTTGGAATGTATACTTAAAAAAAGGATTTACATTTTTCTTAGTCACACTATAGTGATTGGGGTGGGGGAAACACAGATTTTTTTTCTCAATATTTGTTTTCTTCCCAACTACTATTATATTACATAATATTTGAAAAGGCTAAAATGAATCACAAACTTGTAATATAGACAGTAAAGGTGTCCCATAATCCAATTCCTTCAGAATTTTGCAGACTTTGCTCAACTGTTTTGTTTTTTGTTTTTTGTTTTTTTTTTGGCTTGTTAAGGGAGCTAAGACCATTCTGATCTATGATCTTCTGTGAACATTGAGGATGTTGACAATGTTTAAAAGCAACTGATGCAGATTCTGAAGGTGTTGTATAAATAAGAGTTTCATATAAATAAGAGTTTCAATAATTATATTATTTAGTATATTTCAAAGTGACTCCTTTGAAAGACGCAACCCTCATTGGACTGAGCAACCATGATTCCTACTGGACTTGCAGTGCCCTTGGGCCTACTGATTATTTTCTGGATTGCAGTGACATTACAATGCAGAGAGGAGGCTTGGAACCACATTCTGCCATTCATCACAAGCTGGAAAAGAACTGTATTAATGAAATAAAACTTACAAGCATAACTTTGATTTTTACAAATGTGTGTTTTTTTTAGAATCTCTTGTCTATAGCCTTACATCTTGCAAGCCTAGGTCAAATATTACCTCTTTCTTTATTCTTTAGGAAACACAAAGTGCCAGAGCATATTCCTGATGCAGAAGATGCGACAGAAAGTGGGATATAAGTGATCTCTATCCCCACAGAGTTCATTATTCTTTATCTGTATTGCTTTAATGGTGCTCACTACATTTTTGACATTTGTGAACATTTCGTTCTACTAGACAGTGAGTTTGATGCCATCCTCATTTTCCAATCATCAGGGTTTCCCTATGGAATTTAACACAGTGCTTTACAGCTACAGACAGTGAATCAATGTGTGTTGAATCAATAAATGAATGATTTTTCCCAGAATACTTTGTTGGAGTAAAACAACATAGCTTCTCTTTGACTAAATTGGTAGAAACTAACTTAATTATGTTATTATGTCTTGGAGTCATATTAAGAAGTTTGCATTAAAGAAACTATTAAAATGAAATGATAATGCAAAAATCAGCCCTAATATTTTTTTTCCTTGGAATTATAGAATACAATTTATAGCCTAATAGTAGTGAATCATGTATGTGGGAAAAGGTTATAAATGTAGAATAATATACTTAACAGGCTTAATATCTATTTAGAAGTGACTATTATTATGTACTAGGAAAGAATATTATTTTATAATATTGTTGAGGAAAAAGTTTTAAAAATTCTCTAAATATCTAAATATATCTTTATGATAGATAATACCTAAATGAGAAAAAGTTTTGAAATAATCTCTTACTTTGATTTGGTTTAAAAAATATTTTTCTTTGTGTGAAGACAAATTCCAAGGGTAAATATTTTGAAGAATTAAAAGCTATAACCTCAAATTTAGAGCACTACAAAAAAGTGTTAAAATTGTCTTCTACTCAGGTATATTCTTTTCTGATAACTCTCCACTTTAGAGGGGTTCACTGCTCTCTCACTCTCTCTTTTTTTTTTTTTTCTTTTTTTTTGAGACGGAGTCTCGCTCTTTCACCTAGCCTACAGTGCAGTGGTGCAATCTCAGCTCACTACAACCTCCGCCTCTTGGGTTCAAGGGATTCTCCTGCCTTAGCTTCTTGAGTAGCTGGGACTCCGGGCATGCATCGCCATGCTCGGCTTATTTTTGTGTTTTTCAGTAGTGATGGGATTTCACCATGTTGGTCAGGCTGGTCTGAAACTCGTGATCTCAGGTGATCAGCCAGGTGATCAGCCTGCCTCAGCCTCCAAAAGTGCTGGGATTACAGGTGCGAGCTACCGCACCTTGCCTGGAATTAGTCTGAGGGCAAAAGCTGACAGCAATAGATCTGCAGTAGACTTTATTGCGAATCCAGTAACTTTAAAATGATTTTCTGGGTTGGGCACTGTGGCTCACCCCTGTAATCCCAGCACTTTGGGAGGCCAAGGTGGGTGTATTACTTGAGGTTAGGAGTTCAAGACCAGCCTGGTCAACATGGAGAAAACCTGTCTTTACTAATAATACAAAAATTAGGCTGGCATGGTGGCAGGTGCCTGTAATCCCAGCTACTCAGGTGGCTGAAGCAGGAGAATCACTTGAACCTGGGAGGCAGAGGTTGCAGTGACCCGAGGTCATGCCACCACACTCTATCCTGGGCAACAGAGCAAGACTATGTCACAAAAAAAAATTTTTCCTATTGCAAAATTATTAAATATAGGATGATACATGATATATAGAATTCCCCTATACTGCAGCTGGATGCCCCAGGAGCAGTAAGCCCTATGTTCCCTAGAACTCATTTATGACTTTGCCCACTAATTTATGAAGGGCTTCCTCAAACTCTCAGAAAAGCTAAAGTTAGGCCATATTGAGGATCCAATTTCCACAAAGTGGTGCAAAAAGGACCAGATGACATCTGCACATGTAGTAGGTTGTGTTACAGGAGAGAAACCTTGAGGTAGAGAACCCAAATCTTTAATAATGTGCATTAAGCATGTCTGCCCTTTGCTCTAGAGGAAAACACTATCTCTATATCCCAAGACTGTTTGCTATAGAAACATCCTTAAATAGTCTGGAACAAAGAACAGTAAGTACTTTGCTGGCAATATGTGCAGAAATGTGAGCAGCTCATAGTGAACTGTCTTTCAACATTCTCTCAGCTGACCTGATTCGGACTGGACTGATAATTCTATTAAAAAAAAAATTTCAAAAATTTCAAAAGTTTTTCCTATCCATTAAAGATAAGAGGTTTTCATCTCCCTAACTAGGTTTTGTTTCCTCTAAATTGGTTTAATATTATTATTTAGAGACAGGGTCTCACTCTGTCACCTACGCTGTGATTATAGTTCACTGTAAACTTGAACTCCTGGGCTCAAAGGATCCTCCTGCCTTAGCCTTCTGAGTAGTTAAGACTACGGATGCATGTCACTGTGCATGGCTAATTTTTAACTTTTTGTAGAGATGGGGTCTCACTATGTTTCCTAGGCTTGCCTCAAATTGCTGGCCTCAAGCAACCTCCTGCCTTGGCCTCCCAAACTGCTGGAGTTATTTTTATTATTATGTGTTATTTATAGTCTCTATCTTCTGTGTTGGGAATTTTCTTTAGATGCTTGATAATTTTAGCTGTTTGGAATTTTCTTTAGATGCTTGATAATTTTAGCTGTTTGCTCACTAAAAACAGGAGACTAAATAGCTTATTGGTATTTCTGAATGCATAGGTAGGGCTTTGTTGACTGTGGTGTCAATACATTTAGGTCTTTACTCCAGCTAATCAGTTTCCCTACATAAATCTCATCCAATCTTCTGCTTGGGTGCTAGCAAACTGGCTTTTAGGGTTCTGAGAACCCAGTGGTGGAATCATCACACATACATTTATGTGCACATTAACAGAGTCTTTTTGTTTAAATAAAGTACTCCCAAATCACACTTCTCTAATTACAAATAAGGTTAAGAATATTTTCTCTGCATTTATTGTCAGTGTGTTTTCTCTTCTGTGAACTGACCATGTCATGTTCATGTTTATACTGAGCTGTATTTTTCTTTTTAGGAATTATTGATGTACTCCGGTTCTGAACCCTATGTCAATTGTCTGTATGGTGTTTTCCTCCAGGTTTTAGATTTTCTTTTCCTGCTGTCTGCCTCTGCTGAGCATTTTCCTCAATATAGCCTTTCTTGATTCCTAGACCTTTGTGATGTGGCCTTTGGCCCAACACCCCACCGATGTACAAATGCGGGGTGAAGGTCCAGTCCCTAGCACCACCCCATCTCCACGCTCTTCACAGGCCCTCCTGTGCTGTTAGAGGTCAGGTGGTGTACGACACTTTAAGAGCTCATTGCCCATCCTGTGTGGTTCCTATTTTCAGGGGACCTGTTTTTACTGTCTCCCAACTCCCTCATTGATTTAAAAGAATATTTTATCCATTTATCCATTTTTTTCTTGTATTTTTGGGTGTTTTATAGCCAGAGTGCATAGTGATCTCTAGTGCAGTTTGTTGCTAGAAACAGAGGTCTATAATTAATTTATTTTTCCTCTTCTTTCTAAACACTGTACCCATTCTTTCTAAACACTGCACTCATTCTGGCTGGAATTTTATAGGAGCATATATCTTCTGGCTAGGACTTTGAAATGTAAAATTGAGTTTATGCACTAAGTTTTAAAGTTTTTGTTTTTTTCATTTGTAGAAAAGAATACCTTAGTTATACTCCCAATTTTAAGGGAATCTATGCTTCATTTTAGTATTGTTTAACTAGAGATAGGTCTCCAATTACTTAGTTATCGGTAATCTTGATAAAGTTGGTGGGTACATTTTATTTTAAGTAAACACATTTTTTACAATAATGTCTTAACCAATGTTTCCTATGATAAGTGTTCTTAGTCTCAAGGTTGTAAGTTTATAATCTTTGGAAACATTAAAACAAAACTTTCAATATTGCAGAGATGCATTTTGGCTTTCCAAGCAGTCTAAGACAGGAACTTGAAATTTACTTAATGTTTATGGCAATTGGTATGTACGTATTTCTAACCTCCTTATCTAACAAGACACAATAATTGCGAATAACTGCCTGATGCTTCTTCTAAAAGCCCCATGTTTTAAATTTCTCATTCTTTCAAAAGTATCTTCATTAAAGTTCCTTGTACAGTAGTTATATTTTCTAGCAAAGGCTGAGTTAAATAATATTACGCTCATAGTTATCTGTTTCCACAGGATAAATAACTAAAAGTTGTTTAATGAAACTCTTTCCTGGAGAAAAAAAGCAATCCAATAGGTTAAGGCAACTACAAGTCAAAACTCTAAGGTAGCAATAGGCCTGAACGGTACAAGCTCTGAGAAATTACAAGACCAAGATACTGGTTTAAACAAATTTTACATCCATTTCCTTCATAAATTTATCTTAGTGAATTATTAGAAGCAAAGGAGAATATCATCATTTTAAAATGTAACTTATTTTAATTACGTTTGGTTGACAATTTTATCTCATGAATCATTTCTTTCTAGCACTGCAGAAATCTTGCCCTCAACATTGGTCCCCAACTAAGTTCCCAGAGATTCCTTCAATTGTCTATGGGCAACTTAATGCATAAGGCTGCACATACAAGGTCTTTCTATTACTAAACAATTAGCACAGTGCTAGGTGCTGGTGGTGATGGTGGTGGAAATAGACTGTTGTTACAAAAGACCACCTCTTTTTATGATGCAAAAATGTGCATTCTTGCTGAGGCAGCAACATACAAATGAAACAAAATAGACTGGCGGATAGTTCTTAAACATTAATGTGCATATAAATCATCTAACCTCTATCTACAATGCAGATTCCTAGCTCTCTACCACCAGAGATTCAGATTTGGTAGATCTGATTTTTGAAAATGCTCTGGTAATTCATTTTGAGCAACACTGTAATTGGAGCTTATAGTCATGTGCAAAGTAATGGCTATTTTAGGCCAAAGATCTGTCACAGAAAACTTCAGTAAAGTGGTGCTAGGATAGGATTATAAAGCAGGACTTGGGTTTTTATGTCTGGAAAGGAGAGAGAGAGAGAGTCTTTGGCATAAAAAAAAAATACCATGAGCTAGAGACTAGATTTGGAAATGGTTCCTATGGAAAAAGAGCAATGAGTAGATTCTCCTGACTAAAGCATAGAGGTCATAGCAGCCTGCCTTGAGAAGATTGAAAAGACAAATGGCCAGTAAATACTTGTTGGATAGAACTGCTGGTTTCTTTCCTTCTATCTTTCCTTCTGGGGAAACTTTCCAGCCAGTGCTGAGAGATAAGATTTGAAGTGGGAAGGAAATTTTTCCAGAATAACCTTAGCTCTGAGAGCTTATCATCTGCAGACCTGGAAGATTAAGTAATTTTTTTTTTCTTTTTCATCCCATTCTCTGTTAAAGGCCTTAATCTGTATGCTTGTCTCTCTTTTATCGAAGTGTGTACTTTCTATCTTATAGTAATTCAAAGGTTCATCTTGTCTTTCTTATTAGACTCTAGATTTTTTAGGGCAGATTCTTAACTTATTCATAATTTTATTTCTTTACAGTCCATCATATAATGCTATGCACAAGGGCAGTATTCATAATATTTGTTTAAAGAATCAGTTGATGACATTATCACTTCACTATACTAGGTACTTTGTACATAACATCATATTTAGTGAAATCTGCTATGAGTTAAGCATTGTTATCCACATACTGCGAGGAAGAAAACTGAGGCTTGGAAATGTCAAGCACTTGTCTATTTTCACACAGCTACTAAAGGGCACAGTCAGAAAAGAATGCAGGACTGGAAACTCAAACGAACTTAAAAGATGTGCTCTTTTCACTGCTGGATGGAACAAAGAAATGAATGAATCAGAGAATGAGGAGTATAAAGCTAAGTAATTTATCTTAAGGAAATGATAAATGAGATTTTAATCAGAATTTCAATCTTATTTTATTCTAGAGGTGGAAGGAAGGTAAGCTGGGGATTCTTCAATTCTCAGCTCTTTGAAAAAAGGTGTGGTCTGCCGGAAGGGAGTGCCAGAGCACAGAATGTACAGTTAGAAGGTGCTGGAGTGTAGGGCAGGGCCCACTGGTTATTCTATACCTAAGCTGATGGGGAGAGAGACCCAGCTGTTTACACATGGCATTATGACAGCGTGGTAGAGGAAGAAAGCAAGACCTTTGATGAGAGTCTTGAGAGAACAATCACTCAAGTGACTGGTAAAATATACCATTTTACCAATTAAGTGGCCCTGGGGTAATGTGCAGGACCATACAACGTGCAGTCCAGGTTGAGAACTCACTGTCCTAGGATTTAACTTCATTTCTTGAACATTGGGATTTGGCCTCACTGTTACCACAGCTCTGACTTCACAGATGTTCTCCATGGAAATAAGTCACCACTTCAAGGTTACTGGTCTCTGGCTGTTGAATAAAACAGAGTGATCATTACCAGGGGATTGTTTTGTTCTCATGTGATGGTAGGCATCTTTTTCTGAGCAAGTCCTGCATTCCAAGTGATTTTGCTTCTGGGATCAAATTACACAGCCATTGGCATCAGATTGGCTTAGCAAAATTAATGAAAACATAATCAAGCAAGTTTTCCTCAGCTGTGCCATTCGAAGTGTCCTTATAAATTTTTAAATAAAGTAGTAACACAAATTAAGAAAATGGTTGTTCGAATTGCAAGTTAGACTTTTCAATTAAACTCAAATTACACCTCTAATGAAGTGGATCATTAGTGATGATTTCAAATTATGAAGCAATACTTAAAGGAATACAGCATGGGGTTTGAAGTGGAAGACCTAGCTCCAAAATCTGACTTTGTAGTAGTAGATGGGTAACTTTGGAGAACATAATAATTTGTCTGCACCTGAATTTCCTCATTTATAAGATGAGGATAATAATGCTTCCTTGCAATAATGTGATGGTAAATGCATAACAACTGGCTCTCTGGAAGGAGTGCTGGTTTGTGGCATTTGGCAATTTTTGAGAAGCAAATATTTCCACCATTGCTGATATCAAGTTATTAAGAGAACTGGCTCTAAAAATTTAACAACGGGTTTGTGTGAGTGCCTCTGCTTACTGACATATTATTATGATAAAATGCTGTGTAGAATATCTAACTCAGTGTTTGACCCAAATGTACTCAAAATGTACAGTGTTTCCTAATTCTATAGTTTTCAAAATTTTCAAATATTACTCTATCGACAATATAATTGTTAACCATTTTGAAAAACAAGATGTTTTAGGGCTGGGCATGGTGGCTCATGCCTGTAATCCCAGCACTTTGGGAGGCTGAGGCTGGCAGATCACAAGGTCAGGAGTTTGAGACCAACCTGGCCAACATGGTGAAACCCCATCTCTACTGAAAATATAAAAATTAGCTGGGTGTGGTAGGGCACACCTGTAATTCCAGCTATTTGGGAGTCTCAGGCAGGAGAATTGTTGGAACCTAGGAGGCGGAGGTTGCAGTGAGCTGAGATCGTGCCAGTGACCTCCAGCCTGGCAACAGAGCAAGACTTTGTCTAAAAAAACCAAAAAAGATGTTTTACATGGCAGAAAAAGAGCCATAGTGTTCTGTTAATCTGAACTTGAAATGCATTTCTGCTCTTCAAAGCTGGATTAGTCCTAAATTCACCATGTCTCCCATCATGAGTCCTTGAAAATCTATATTTACATATTTGAAAATTATGAGATCTGTGTGAAGATTTTATTAGCAAGTATTTATTAAATATATTTTGAGTTCTCAGTATTATGCTATACACTGTAGATTATGTTGGTAACTTATTTGAAAGGTGAAGTTTTCATGTGTGGAAGTCTCAGATTGTCTTTAACGCTTTCTACTTTCTTCCCAATGACCTGGTCTCCGCTCTTGGCATCCAGTGCTTCTCCTTGCCTCTTCTCTTTTCTCCATATAGTCACTTCTTCTAGGGGCATTTTTTTTTCTGCTAAGGGACATCACTAGAAAGATAATGGTCAAATCTGACAAAAGAGGATGAGAATAAAGTAGCTTACTGAGAAGTCAAATATTTATTTGGCAGCATCCCAGGTAGGACCCAAATTGTATTTTCCTGACTTTGGCAAGGATTTTGGTGTGAATAGATTGCATCAGTGAAAGCCATTCAAAACCCTTCCCTATCAAAGCATCCAAGTTACTCCTTATTTCCTGAGTCCTAAATTCAAGGCGAGAATGAGTTAACAGTCACCACATTTGCTTTCTTTCTCATGTGGGCCTCTCATTCTGGGCTTATTCCCATATTCTTTCCATATACTCCAAATAAAATTCAAATTCTCACTCAGGAATAAATAAATAAATCTGATACATTTAGGTGTTTCCTCTCAGCTAATCAGTTTACCTACATAAATCTCATCCAATCTTCTGCTTGGGTGCATAATCTAGCCCCTGACCACTGCTCCACTAATAACACCAACTTGCATTTATTGAGTGCTCACTATGAGCCAGAGGTTGCCCTATGTTCTGACTAGAATTAGTCATGTTATTCTCAGAACAAAGCTTTGCACTTTTAATCTTGCTTTACAGATGAGGAAACTGAGGCCTTCGTTTAAATTTCTTGTCTGAGATCACACCAGTCTAAAGTGCAGGGCTGAGATTGAAGGTCCAGTGAGGATTTCTTTCCTAAAGGACAAGTGGTGAGGATGATACGAGTTCTGAGGATGGCCACACCTGTTCTCAACAGGACAGGGAGTGTAGCCTACCATGGGAAGAGGCGCCATGGAAGAGCCAGGAGAGAAGGACACAGAGCACTGCCAACAACTGGCCCAGAATATGGTAAATACATATATATATTTGAAAAAGAGAAGGAAGGATGATGGTGGACTTCGTCTAACATCACAGTTATGGAAGGTATGTACCCAGTGTGCAGCAAACATACAGTTTGACAGACACATGCAGTTAGTTCTCTGTCTCACCATTGCTATCCAATTTTAAATTAACATTTATGGGAGACCAAAATATTCCATCCAAAAAAATATGAAGAATTATTGAGCTGAAGGCAATTAAGAGGAAAGAGATTCAGGAAAGCTTTCTGACCTATTGCTGAAAAACAGGGCATAGATTGGCCTCTTTTACTAGGGAGAGCAGAAGTTAACACTGAAGACAGCTTGGCACTCTTATTGGCCCGGAGATGGCACCAGAGGAATCTATATTAACAAGGTTTACTAACCATCTTTTATCTGCCATTTGTTTACCTTCCTCAGAGTTGCCATCCCTAGAGACTCAAAGTCATTTTTGTCTTGTCGTTTCTCTAAAAATTCACTATTCTTTGTTGAAGATGTTATATAAGCTGAAATTCAAAGCCACCACTTTGATAAGTCATTCCCTGGGTGTCTCCCATATATATGAAATGTATGTGTTAATAAACTCTGTTTTTCTATTGTTAATTTGTCTTTGATAGGGTTCTGTTTCAACTAAGACTTTATGAGGGTTGAAGAAGACATTTATTCCCTTACACTTTCTATTGAAATATGCATATGGAAAACTGTTCAAGGTATACCTTCACACTTGAAAGGACTTTCATGATGGAAATAGCCTCATGTAACCAACATCCAGATGAAAAAAATGGATAATTACCAGCACCTGAAAGCCTCTTTATACTTCCTTCTCATTTATTTACACTGTCATTCCTCAAAGGTAACCAGCACCGACTTCTATCACTGTAAACTAGTTTTTCTTGTTTTTGAACTTTATGTAAACAGAACCATATATAGGTTAATATTTTTGTTTGGCTTCTTTTGCTTTGGCTTTTGTTTCTTCAATTCATCCATATTATTGCATGCAGCAATGATTTATTTGTTCCCGTTGCTTAAATATACCATGGTTCA
The DNA here is from genome assembly GCA_004027715.1 of Plecturocebus donacophilus. Taxonomy (NCBI): domain Eukaryota; kingdom Metazoa; phylum Chordata; class Mammalia; order Primates; family Pitheciidae; genus Plecturocebus; species Plecturocebus donacophilus. The sequence goes on along the minus strand of PVKP010031867.1, from coordinate 2,203 downwards.
TTTGTTCTGCTTCTGATGGACATTTGAGTTGTCTCTAGTGTTTGACTACTATGTCTTGTGCTACTGTGGGCATCCCTGTACATCTCTTTTGGTGCCTATAAATGTGCATTTTGGTGGGTATATACAGAGGAGTAGAATTCCTGGGCCACAGGATACGCATATGTTCAGCTTTAGTAGATAATGCCAAACTTTTTTCAAAAGTGGTTGTGCTAAATTATACTCCTACAGCAGTATATGAGGATTCCAGGTGGTACACAGTGGTAATCTCATTCTTTTCCATTCTGGTGGGTATGCTTGATACTTTACGGTGGTTTAAATTTGCATTTTCCTCATAAGAATGTTGGTTACCACTGTTTCTTGGCCATTTGGATATCCATTTTTGTGAAGTGGCTGTTTAAGCCTTTTGCCCATTTTAAAAATTGGGTTGTATGTTTTCCTTCTATTGATTTGTAGAAGTTTTGAAAGTGCATCTCATAAGTCTATTTTGCAAGGATTTAAAAATCTATATATAATTAGCTAAATACAGCTTCTTCATATCCAGTGCTCAGAATAGTACTTAATACCTTGTTAATTGTTGAAAAAGTAGTTACTTATTTTTTAAATGGTTGTGTTTTCAGCAGTTTGGTTTCAGATCTTTTTTTTCCCCTCACATATAAGGCATTTCTGTACTCAATAATGACAAGACAGTTATTCAAGAAAAGAGCTTCCTCGCCCTTTTTCCCTCCCTCCCTCCCTACTCTTCTTATCTATTTCTAGCTCCCATTCTCCTCTTTCATTCCTTCTCTTTCTTTCTTCCTACCTTCATAAATATAAACTTCCTTTCTTACATAAATATGAACTGTTCCTACAACAGTTCATATTTATGTAAAAGCTTTATAGTGAGCCTCTTTTAGAGACTTTGATCTCAATTCGTAGATCCAAACCTCTTTTCTGAGACCACTGCATAAATAGCTGGGACTCAAGTTTATGTAAATAATCATATCAGAATTACCTTATGATGCTGTTTTTCAAGCACTATATTTCATGAGCCATTTAAAACTGCTTTAAAAATTCATTTGAGAGAGAGAGAGACCCAAGTACATACTAAATTATAGAATTTCAAATGAACCATGTAATACAAAAGGAACACTGATAAAATATAAAATAACAGATAATGCTATTCTTCCTATGCGGGTATGCTTGGTAAAGCACTCCTGATATATGAACATTCAGAACTACATAAAAGATAAATGCTCTTCATTACAAAACATTCTCTAGATTACAAAGGGATTCCCAATAATTCACAAAATGCACTCTTTTGTTCCTCTATGTTCATTTTTCTTATTCTGTTTCCTCTGTCTTTTTTACATAGCAAGCTCCCCATCTATGCTTAAAATATAATTTTATTTACAGAAAATGATTTATATATAAACTTACAATAAAATACTGCATCGAATAGATTATCTGGAGAAAAAAAGAATACTTCATGACATCACTAGAAGGGAACTTTCTTTAAATGCTTTCTCTGAGTTGTGGCAATTGATTTCTATCGATGGCTTCATCTTTCCAATTCTGGTGTCATGCAATGTTGGCAAAATAGCATAGCATTAAAAGAATGCTACCAATTAACAAGGATATCCAGGCCTTGAACTCAGATCTAGACCAAGGGGACCTAATAGATATCTCCAGGACTCTCCACCCCAAATCCACAGAATATACATTCTTCTAAGCATCACATCACACTTAATCTAAAATTGACCACATAATTAGAAGTAAAACACTCCTCAGCAAATGCAAAAAAATGGAAATCATAACAAACAATCTCTCATACCACAGTGCAATCAAATTAGAACTCAGGATTAAGAAACTCACTAAAAACCACACAACTACATGGAAACTGAACAACCTGCTTCTGAATGACTACTGGATAAATAATGAAATGAAGGCAGAAATAAAGATGTTCTTTGAAACCAATGAGAATGAAGACACAATATACCAGAATCTCTGGGACACAATTAAAGCAGCGTCTAGAGGGAAATTTATAGCACTAAATGCCCACAAGAGAAAGCAGGAAACATCTAAAATCGTCACGATTAAAAGAACAGGAGGAGCAAGATTAAACAAACTCAAAAGCTAGCAGAAGACAAGAAATAACTGAGATCAGAGCAGAAATGAAGGAGATAGAGACACGAAAAAAACCCTTCAAAAAATCAACAAATGAATG
>PVKP010031866.1:0-26548 GCA_004027715.1 Plecturocebus donacophilus | reverse complement strand
AATACCTTAATAAGAAGCACAGAGGTAGGTGGAACTGTCATAGGCTCTCGAGAGTATAACAGTCCTTTATTGCCAGCGACTGAGAGGCAGCTCATGCTCATAAGTGTCTCAGCCCCGACTAGGGGAATGTGATTTCTTTTTATACCCATTCTAGGGGAAAGGGGAGGGGGAGTCTAGCTGAAGCAGAGTTTTACAGAAGCAGAACAAGCAGGTTAGAAGAGGAAAGCTGGTAACCAGGAGGCAGGAGCGTTCCCATAATTGTCAGTTACCAAGGTGGGTTATTCACCATAACCGGTGCACTTGGCAAGCAGGATGTGGTCTCAACGGTTCCAAGGTGCTGGGTACAGCATGACCCGCTGTGCACCCGAAGGAGAAACGGGGGGAGGGAGAGGCTAAGGTGGAGTCTGTCAGGTTCACATCAGAACCCTGATGACATGGTTCAGCAGAAGTCAAGGTAACAAAAGAGAGCAGTCAACTTCTCTACGTGGGAAATAAGCAGGAATTCGTAAGAGAAGATCTGAGAGAAGAGGTCTGAAGTGCCCAGAAATTGGCAAGGGCCATGATTTCAGAAATGGCTGAAGGATTTCCAAAGAGAAATAGCTAACAGTGTGTTTTCAGTTGTTTTTGTTGCTGTGATATAAGTCTCTCTGCAGCCTTCAGTTTTCAGTAAATCATCCACACTCATAAATGAATGTGCTGAGACAATCCAATTCTGTGGAGCAGGAGCCTAAAGTCGGAGGTGACCTTGAGAACATAAGTCCTTGGGGAATCCAGGGGAGTCTTGGAGAGCACTTTGAAAGAGGTTGCATCAATTGGGCAAGATAAGGTGACCCCAGCTGAGCCCTGGGTTATCAGATGCTCCTCTCTCCAGCTCAAGTCTAAACCCACTGTGCTCACGGAGATACTTTGAAATGCACTGAACAAAATGGAGAAAGTGTAATCGAAGTGTGTTATGGACTGCATGCTCCTGTACCTCCAAATTCCTATGTTGAAACCCTAAGCCCTAGGATGGCACTAGGAAATTCGGACTTAGGAATATAATTAGGATCAGATGAGGCTATGAGAGTAGAACCCCCTTGATGTGGAGAGATTAGAGCTCATGCCCTCTCTCTGTGCATGCACCAAAGAAGGCCATGTGGGGACATAACCAGAAAGAGGACTCTCCCCAGAACCCAACCAGGCTGGCACCCTGACCTTGGTCTTCCAGCTTCTAATTTTTTTAAAAAATTTTCTTTTTCTGACTGGGCATGGTGGCTCAAGCCTGTAATCCCAGCACTTTGGGAGGCTGAGGCAGGCGGATCACGAGGTCAAGAGATCGAGACCATCCTGGCCAACATGGTGAAACCCCGTCTCTACTAAAAACACACAAAAAAATTAGCTGGGTGTGGTGGCATATACCTGTAGTCCCAGCTATCAGGGAGGCTGAGGCAGGAGAATTGCTTGAACCCGGGAGGCGGAGGTTGCAGTGAGCTGAGATCGTGCCACTGAACGCCAGCCTGGCGCCTGGCGACAAAAAAAGACTTTGTCTCAAAAAAAAAAAAAAAATCTTTTTTCTTTGAGATGGAGTCTCGCTCTGTCACCCAGGCTCTATTTATTAAATTAAAAATAAAATTAGGCCGGGCAAGGTGGCTTATGCCTATAATCCCAGCACTTCGGGAGGACGAGGCAGGTGATTCACGAGGTCAGGAGTTCGAGATCAGCCTGGCCAACGTGGAGAAACCCCATCTCTCCTAAAAATATAAAACTAGCCCAGCGTGGTGGCGCATGCCTGTAATCCCAGCTACTCAGGAGGCTGAGGCAGGAGAATCGCCTGAAGCTGGAAGGCAGAGGTTGCAGTGAGCCGAGATCATGCCATTGCACTCCAGGCTGGGTAATAAGAGCAAAATTCCACCTAAAAACCAAACAAAACACACACACGCACACAACAAAAAAATGTATAAGTAAAGGTAAATGAGATGATGTTTATGGCAGTACCTAGGTAGACAGGCAGGATCAAGCTCTGTAAATGTTAGTTCCTATCCCCTGCCCTCACTGGGGCCAGATGCACTCACCAACATGAAGGGCATGCAACAGATGCTTTCTTCCAACTCAGAAACTTCTGACATACAACTAAAATCAGTATTGGTAAGGCTGCGGGGGAAACATCACAGAAGTGTATGTAGGGGCAGCCTTTCTGGGCAACTGCTGCCTCAGCGGCTTTTAACATGCAAGTACCTTTTGACCTAATGATTCAGTTCCAGGAATTTAGCTTACAGAAATTATTTGGATTGCTAGTAAAAATGTATCAATAAAAAATGTTGATGGCAGTGTTGTTTTTAATCAAGAGGATAAAAAACTAATCTGATCATAGAGTGATGAGTAAATAAACTGTGGAATCTCTAGGCCACCTGTATAAAAGATACTGTTTTAAAAAAAAAAGTTATCAACATAGAAAAATCAGCCTGGCATGGTGGTAATCCCAACTACTCTGGGAGGCTGAGGTGAGAGGACTGCCTGAGCCCATGAGGCTGAGACTGCAGTGATCTCTGTTCCTGCCTCTGCACTCCAGCTGGGGTGGCAGAGCAAGACCTTGTCTCAAAAAATACAAATAAAAATTAAATACAATTGGCCGGGCATAGTGGCTCACGCCTATAATCCCAACGCTTTGGGAGGCTGAGGTGGGTGGATCATGAGGTCAGGAGTTCAAGACCAGCCTGGCCAAGATGTTGAAACCCTGTCTCTACTAAAAATTAAAAAAAAAAATGCCAGACATGGTGGTAGGCACCTGTAATCCCAGCTACTCGGGAGGCTGAGGCAAGAGAATCGCTTGAACCCAGGGGGCGGAGGTTGCCATGAGCCAAGATTATGCCACTGCACTCCAGCCTGGGTGACAGAGTGAGACTCCATCTCAAAATAAATAAATAAATAAATAGAATTTTAAAAAAGAAAAAATATTCATATCATAGTGTTTATCAGAAACTAAAAGGAAATTCAATATATGCCTTGTGATCTTAGTTTTGTTAGGTTAAAATAAACATCTTGGTGCAGAAGCAAAAGATCACACACAAAACTCTATTACTGATTACTTCTAGATAGTAGTTTGGTATTCTTTTTTTTCTTTCCCTTTTCTTTCTTTTTTCTTCTCTTTTTTTTTTTCTTGAGGCAGAGTCTCACTCTGTCACCTAGGCTGGTGTGCAGTGGTGTGATCTCGGCTAACTGCAACCTCCTCCAACTGGGTTCAAGCAATTCTTCTGTCTCAGCCTCCCCAGTAGATGGGACCACAGGCGCCCACCATCACACCCAGCTAATTTTTGTACTTTTAGTAGAGATGGGTTTCACCATGTTGGCCAGGCTGGCCTCGAACTCCTGACCTCAGGTGATCCACCCACCTTGGCCTCCCAAGTTGCTGGGATTAAAGGCATGAGCCACCATGCCCAGCTGGATATTATTTCTAAAAGTTTTAAAAAAATAAATAAATAAAAGTTTATATGATAGCTGTATATTGCTTTTGTGAAGAAGAAAGTCACAGGATCTATTTTTAAATCTTTGCAAAATGAAATGAAAAATTATTTAATATTCATTAAGTGATATGTGACATTAGTCTAGTCTTCTCCATTAAAGTAATCAGTGATGTTCTGCAAGACCTCAAACCACTTAGGCAGAAAAACGTCTGATGAAACACTGGCGGGTTCCTGCGCTTCACAGCGGAAGAATGAATGTGTGGGCTTTGATCTATTAGTTCACTGTAGAAAATGCTGTGTTCCCTGGCGAATGTCTGGGCCGGAGAGAAAGAGTCTGTACTTTGGGTCAAAAACCACCACAGTAGTGACCCTGTTTGCCCCCACAATGGAAAAGTGCTTTCTGTAGTCTGAAATGAAAGGTGCCCTGTGCATCTCTCCTCACTGGGCTCCGAAAGCCCAGGCTTTCGGAGTTGATGGCATCCACAATGCTAACCTTAAGAAATGAACACAGTCAGAGATAGTCAAGCTCTCTATCAATGGAGACTGCATGGGTGTTTTGGAGGCAACATGGGTGATGCACACTCATCCAAGGGCAGCCAACCCCTCGCAGTGCCTTGTGACATGCCGTCACTCATTTCTCTGGGGACTCAGAGCTTTCTATGTGGAGCTGGTGTTAATTTCTTCTCATTTGCACACCTAACTCTCAAATTCCTGGATGCTCCCAACGCTAATCTTGGACACTTTTTCAATTCAATCAGCACTTCCAGAGCCTGTCCACAAGTTATTGTTCTAGAGCCTGAGAATAAAAAGAGGCTGGGGGTGATGACTCACCCGAAATCCTAGCACTTTGGGAGGCAGGCAGATGACTTGAGTTCAGGAGTTCAAAACCAGCCTGGCCAACATGGTGAAACCTCCTCTCTACTAAAAATGCAAAAAATTAGCCTGGCATGGTGGTGGACACTTGTAATACCAGCTACTTGGGAGGTTGAGACAGGAGAATCGCTTGAACCCGGGAGGCGGAGGTTGCAGTGAGCTGAGATCGTGCCATTGCACTCCAGCCTGGGCAACAGAGTGAGACTCCTTCTCAAAAAAAAGATGAATACTATACTGTCCAGGGAAAGAACATAAAAATCTCAACTTATTATTTTTCCCGTACTGGGATGAGAAAATGGAGACTGACAAAGACAAAGTTACTGCTCAAGATCATGCAGAAGGCCGGGCGCGGTGGCTCACGCCTGTAATCTCAGCACTTTGGGAGGCTAAGGCAGGCGGATCACCTGAGGTCGGGAGTTCGAGAGCAGCCTGACCAACATGGTGAAACCGTGTCTCTGAAAAAAAAAAAAAGAAAAAGATTATACAGATAAGAGGTGGAGGGGCCGGGCACAGTGGCTCACACCTGTAATCCTAGCACTTTGGGAGGCTGAGGTAGGTGGATCACCTGAGGTCCAGAGTTCAAGACCAGCCTGACCAACATGGTGAAACCGTGTCTTAAAAAAAAAAAAAAAAAAAAGAGGTGGAGGGGGGCCAGGCATGGTGGCTCACACCTGTAATTCCAGCACTTTGGGAGGCTGAGGCAGGCAGATCATGAGGTCAAGAGTTCAAGACCAACCTGGCTAACATGGTGAAACCTCGTCTCTACTAAGAATACAAATATTAGCCGGGCGTGGTGGCGTGTACCTATAATCTCAGCTACTCGGGAGGCTGAGGCAGGAGAATCTCTTGAACCTGGGAGGCAGAGGTTGCAGTGAGCTGAGATTTTGCCATTGCACTCCAGCCTGGGCAACAGAGGAAGACTCTGTCTTGGGGAAAAAAAATAAAAAGAGGTGGGGAGGTAGTGTTGAGAGTCAGGCTTATCTGACTTCTGTGTGTGGTGCTGCAGGAGGCAGCAAGTCCGCCTGCCAGAGAACTGCAAAGGAGGGCTCCCCAGGGTGTAAGGAGCTTCACAGCGTCCACCAAACTGAGAAATGAGGGGAAAGGGAGTCAAAGGAAATAAACTAAGCGTATTCACTATTTTGTTTGATTTCTTATTGTAGTCGGGCACAGTGGCTCACACCTGTAATCCAACAGTTTGGGAGGCCAAGGCCAGGGGATCACTTGGGGCCAGGAGTTCGAGACTAGCCAGTCAACACAGCAAGACCCTGTCTCTACAAAAAGAATAACTAAAAAAAGCAATAGCGGCCGGGCGTGGTGGCTCACGCCTGTAATCCAAGCACTTTGGAGGCCAAGGCAGGTGGATCACCTGAGGTCGGGAGTTCAAGACCAGCCTGACCAATATGAAACCCCATCTTTAAAAAAAAAAATTAGCTGAGCATGGTGTTGAGTATCTGTAGTCCCTGCTACATTGGAACCTGAGGCAGACGATTTCTTGAGCCCAAAAGTTTAAGGTTACAGTGAGCTGTGATTGCACCACTGGACTACAACCTGGGCAATTGAGCAAGACCCTGTCTCAAAAACAAAAAGGGAAAAAAGAAAATGCTATCACGAGCTCTCTTTGGGAGCACATATACTAAAACTAGAAAGATACAGAGAAGTATGGCCCCCACACAAGGATGACATGAAAATTCATGAAATGTTATTCTTCAAAGAGCTAAAAGCAGAACTACCATCGACCCAGCAATCCCATTACTGGCTATATACCCAGAGGAATATACCATACAGACACGCATGCAAATGTTTAATGCAGCACTGTTCACAATTGCAAAGACATGGAATCAGCATCAATGCCCATCAGTGGCAGATGGATAAATAAACTGTGATACAGATATACAAATAAATGCTAGGCAGCCATAGAAAAGCATGAGATCATGTCTTTTGTGGAAATGTGGATGGAGCTGGTGGCTATTACCCTCAGCAAACTGGCGGAGAAACAGAAAACCAAATACCGCATGTTCTTGCTTATAAGTAGGGGCTAAATGGTAAGAACTTATGAACAAACACAAAGAAGAAAACAATAGACACAGAGTCTACGCGAGGGTGGAGAGTGGGAGGAGGGAGGGGAGCAGGAATAAATGACTGCTGGGTACTGGGCTTAACACCTGGGTAATGAAAGAAACTGCAGGGCGCCCTCCATGACACGGGTTTACCTATGTAACAAACCTTCACATGCACCCAAACCTACAAGTTAAAAAGAAATGTAAAAACAGACAATATGCCAAAAAGAAAATGGCAAAAAAAGAAAATGTTGTCACAATCACCATGTAGCTCCCACTGGCCAACCCTGCATTTGGCATGTATTTGAGCAAAGTGCTAGAGGGTAGAGATACAGTGATGAGCAAAAAATGAAATTAACTGTAACAAGTAGTTATAAGAGCTTAAAATCTTGTGTTTAACTTAGGTAGCTATGGTTGGCAGAATAACGGCCCCCAAACATGTTCACATCCTAATTCCCAAAACTTGTCGATATGTTACAATATGAGGTAAGGGGGAAATGGAGTCCTAGATGGAATTAGGAATGCTAATCTGGCCAGGTACAGTAGCTCATGCTTGTAATTTCAGAATTTGGAAGGCTGAGGTGGGAGGATCACTTGAGACCAGGAGTTCGAGAGCAGCCTGGGCAACATAGTGAGACCCCATCTCTAAAAAATAAAATAAAATAAATTAAAATAGGAATGCTAATCTGCCGACCTAAAATAGGGAAATGATCCTGGATTATCTGGCTGTGCCCAATGTAATCACAAGGATTCTTAAATGAGGAAGAATCAAGAGAGTCAGGGAAGGGAATGAGACCATAGAAGCAGAAGCCAGAGGCTGGAGTGATACGATTGCTGTCTTGAAGATGAAAAGAGGCCACAAGCCAAGGAATGCAGGCAGCCTCTGGAAACTGGAAACGACAAGAAAACAGACTTTCTGGCTAGGCGCGGTGGCTGACACCTATAAACTCAACACTTTGGGAGGCTGAGGTGGGTGGATCACGAGATCAGGAGTTTGAGACCAGCCTGACCAACATGGTGAAACTCCATCTCTACGAAAAATACAAAAATTAGCCAGGCATGGTGGTGCACACCTGTAATCCCAGATACTCGGGAGACTGAGGCAGGAGAATCACTTGAACCCAGGAGGCGGAGGTTGCGGTGAGCTGAGATCGCACCATTGCACTCCAGAAAAGAAAAAAGAAAACAGACTTTCCCCTAGAGCCTCCCAAAGGGGCACAGCCCCACTGACAACTTGATTTTAGCCCAGTGGGGATCACTAAGACTTCTGATCTCCAGAACTGTAAAAGAATGTGTATTGTCTTAAGCTGCTAATTTGGGGTGATTTGTCCAGCAGACACAGGACAATAGCACAGTGGGAGGTCTTGGAAATCTTCCATCAGGCCGTGGCTCTGGAACTGAAATCTGAAGGAATTAGGAGGGAAGGGTCCAACACATTTGGCAGGTAAGGTTGGCCCAGCTGGAGGAGGTATGTCCTGGGACAGAGGCGGGCGAGCTCTGTGGGTTTCTAAGCAGGCAGGGCCAGGTAGGCCACGTTCAGTATACAGATTCTCCTTTATTTTTCTCAACACGGAGTCTTGTTGTATTGCCCAGCTTGATCTTAAAATCTTGGCATCAAGCGATCCTCTTGCCTCAGCCTCCCAAAGTGCTGTGACTACAGGAATGAGCTAGCACACCTGGCCATTGCTTCTGAAAGCAACAGGAAGCTGGGCAGGATGACGCACACCTATAATGCCAGCTACTCAGGAGAGTGACGCAGGAGAGCCTAGAAGTTCGAGACCAGCCTGGGCAACATAGCAAGACTTTATCTCAAAAAAAAAAAAATTACTTCAATTTAAAAACAAAAGCAATGGGAATCCACTGAAGGACTTAATTTCGAGGATGGCATCAGCAAAATTTTGCTTAATAAAAGTGTTAATTTCAGATTAATCCCCTACCTCACTACACCTAATTTATCTCACACAGTATGCAAATTAATATTAACCCTAGACAATTAAAAAGGCAAACAGACTGGGGAAATGTCACATGATAAATTCCTAACTACAAATTATTTGCACATTATCCCGACATTCTCTCCTCCCATAAAAATGAGTAATTAAAAGTTGACACTAGCCAGGCACGGTGGCTCATGCCTATAATCCCAGCACTTTGGGAGGCTGAGGCGGGCAGATCACCTGAGGACTGGAGTTCAAGACCAACCTGACCAACATGGAGAAAACTGTCTCAACTAAAAATACAAAATTAGCCAGGCTTGGTGGCACATGCCTGTAATCCCAGCTACTCGGGAGACTGAGGCAGGAGAATCGCTTGAACCCAGGAGGCAGAGGTTGCGGTGAGCTGAGATTGCACCATTACACTCCGACTTGGGCAACAAGAGCAAAATTCGGTCTCAAAAAAAAAAAAAAGTTGACACTAATACCAAGAAAAGTCTGGTTGATACTTTGTTTCAAATGGTTGAGATTAATAAACATAGTAACACAAGATTTGCTTTCACAGTAAAATCGAGTTAAAAGGAATACATAAGCCAGGAATTTTCTGTTGACCATCAAGTGTGGTGTGACATCTAGTGGCCAAAGTTACCAATTTTCTTTCTTTCTTCTTGGCTTGATTTAAACCTGATAGATACAATGTACCTTGAGGCCAGTAAACATCGAGCAACCACTGTGTGTTAAAAGTTAAATTGACTGTAGGGAGATTCAAATGAAAAATGTGCTGCCTCTGTTTCCCTGGGAGCTTGCAGACTCAGTAGAGGATGGAAAGACAAGTAGACAAGTATTTAGATAGATAGATTTTTTTTTTCTTCTTTTTTTTTTAAAGACGGGGTTTCACCATGTTGGTCAGGCTGGTCTTGAACTCCCGACCTCAGGTAATCCACCTGCCTTGGCCTCCAAAGTGCTTGGATTACAGGCGTGAGCCACCACACCCAGCCCGGTTAGATAGATATTTTATTGAGACCGTCTCCCTCTTGTCCCCCAGGCTGGAGTGCAATGACACGATCTAGGCTCACTGCAACCTTCACCTCCCAGGTTCAAGCGATTCTCCTGCCTCAATCTCCTGAGTAGCTGGGATTATAGGCTCGAGCCACCACACCCACCATGCCCGGCTAATTTTTGTATTATCAGTAAAGATGGGGTTTCACTATGTTGGCCAAGCTGGTCTCGAACTCCTGACCTCAGGTGATCTGCCTGCTTCTGCTTCCCAGTGTGCCAGGATTATAGGTGTGAGCCACCATGCCCAGCCAAGTATTTAGATATTTGTGTGTGTGTGTGTGTGTGTGTGTGTGTGTGTGTGTGTGACAGAGTGTCATTCTATCACCCAGGCTGGAGTGCAATCTCAGCTCACTGAACCTCTGCCTCCCGGGTTCAAGTGATTCTCCTGCCGCAGCCTCCTGAGTAGCTGGGACTACAGGCTCATGCCACCGCGTCCTGCTAATTTTTGTATTATTAATACAGACAGGGTTTCACCATGTTGGTCAGGCTGGTCTTGATCTCCTAACCTCATGAGCTGCCCACCTCAGCCTCCCAAAGTGCTGAGATTACAGGTGTGCACCACTGCGCCCAGCCGTGTTGGGCAGATGATTGTAGCACTTGCTGACTATTTTTCCACCCTCTAGCAGGTGTTAGGCAACCAAATGGAAATGAGGGATCCCTGGGCTGGAGACAGACATTTGAGATCCATCAGTGAACAGGTTACTGTTCAGACTTATGCGTGGAGCACACACAGGAACACTTAGCACTGTGACTGGTGCTACCGTGAAGCAGCCACTACCTTTCTACTGTGAAAAAGCATCCAATCAAAAGTGTCAAATGCTGTGATTGCAAGAGGAGAACCCATGGGAGAGTTCCAAGTAGTGCTGCATGGAAACACCTGGGCTTGATGAAATAACAGAGTTAAATCACAGATACTAGCAAATTCACATTGTATTACAGCTGAATTTTATAAACTTCTGGTGTTTCTAATATTCTAAATTGGGTTCCTTTGGGGAAATTGTTCATCTTCTGGGAGGTGCCTGCCCAATCGGTTAAAAGACAAAAATACCTCCTCTCAGAAATCCTGTGGAGATCAACTGAGATAATGTGTCAAAAACATTATTATTACTTTTATCTATCATCTATCTATCTATCTATCATCTATCTATTTTGAGACGGTGTCTCACTCTGTCGCCCAGGATGGAGTGCAGTGGAGTGATCGAGGCTCACTGCAACCTCCGCCTCCTGGGTTGAATCAATTCTCCTGCCTCAGCCTCCCGAGTAGCTGGGATTACAGGCACGTGCCACCATGCTGGGCTAATTTTTTGTATTTTTACTAGAGATGGGGTTTCACCATGTTAGCCAGGGTGATCTCAATCTCCTGACCTCATGATCCACCCACCTCGGCCTCCCAAAGTGTTGGGATTACAGGCGTGAGCCACCACACCCGGTTCAAAACTTTTAAAATAAATAGAACTATCTAGAATTAATTCTATCACATAGAATGCCAAATATTAGTCTGGGAAATGTAACAGAAGTGTTTCATTTCATAACAGATTTTTTGAATTTTTACCAATTTGGGAGAAATTTTTAAACGTATTAACTTTAGTTGATATTTAGAATTTCATCTTCAGTAACGGAGAGTGGAACATTCCTGTCAATGTTGTTAAAACCACAGTCAGGAAATTTGTTCAATGTGATTATTTGTCACTCAGTCAATTTGCAGAGCTGGCTCCCAAACTGATTTGCAGTAACTCGGTGTAGCCAACATGAAGGACAGCAGAGGGCGACAAAGAGTCAATGGCCTTGGCGGGACGGGAGCGGGCACATTTTGCCCATTGCGAGCATGTGCAAAGGGCAGTTTCGTCTTCGTATACTTCAGTACTATTTTATTTTATTTACTTTATTTTATATTTTTGGTAAGTGCGTGGCCCTATCACATTTGAAGGTAATTCATATTTTTAATCTATGATACCAGTTCAGGCTGGGTGCAGTGGTTCACACCTGTAATCCCAGCACTTTGGGAGGCCCAAAGTGGATCACCCAAGGTCAGGAGTTTGAGACCAGCCTGGCCAATATGGTAAAACTCCATCTCTACTAAAAATACAGAAATTAGCCAGGCATGACCACATGTGCCTGTAGTCCCAGCTATTAGGGAAGCTGAGACGGGAGAATTGCTTGAACCCAGGAGGCAGAGGGTGCAGTAAGCCAAGATCGTGCCACTGCCCTCCAGCTGGTGACAGAGCGAGTGGGCAACAGAGTGAAACTCTGTCTCAAAAAAAAAAAAGTCCAAAGTAGATTGTGTTAGTAATTTTATTCACCAAAAATCTATATACCAAAGCTAAGGTTTTTTGTTTGTTTTGTTTTAATTTATTTATTTATTCTAGCTTCTCCAAAGCAGAAAAAGCTAAGGTTTTAAAGAGAGAGATTTGGCCGGGCATGGTGGCTCACACCTGTAATCCCATCACTTTGGGGGGCCAAGGTGGGTGAATCACAAGGTCAGGAGTTTGAGACCAGCCAGGCCAATATGGTGAAACCCCATCTCTACTGAAAATACAAAAATTAGCCAGGCCTGGTGGCAGGCACATGCCTGTAGTCCCAGCTACTTGGGAGGCTGAGGCAGGAGAATCGCTTTAACCTGGGAGGCGGAGGTTGCAGCGAGCTGAGATTGGGACACTGCACTCCAGCCTGGATGACAGAGGGAGAGTCCATCTGAAAAAAAAAAAAAAAGAAGAAGAAGAGAAAGATTTAAAGGTGGCCTGGCAGCCCTTGGATGGTTTTCAGTACATGCTAGTCCATGATTTGAATCATTCTGTAATGCTCTCCACCCAGGAGAGGAACATTCCCAGCTGTGTTCTTGGCTTTAACAGAGCTCCTGAGGCTTGGAAACAAATAACCCAACTGATGCACAATTGAGAATACAAACGAGAAGAAATGATCCGCTCTTACCCTCCCAATGAGCGAAGAGGCTGGATCAGGCACATCTTTGCATATTACACAATTCTCACTAATTGCTGGTTGAGAGTAAGCCAAATCCATTCATATTTACCGAGCCCATTAGCACATTCAGAGTTAAATATAAATGCACCTGGCAATGCCGTAACTACAAGAGATATTTTAGGATAAAAGATACTCCCTGGAGGAGAGATCCAAGATTACTAGCAGCTCAGGATTGTAGTTCTCAGAGAAAGCGCACAGAATGAGAGGACGCCACACTTTCAGAAGAATTTTTGTTACTCACGGACTAGGAGATTCCCAGCAGAGGCCCATGGTCGCCAGTGCAACTCTTGTGGCCAGTGTGGGGGTTTTGCTGGCTCTTCGGCTCAGCAGTTCTCAGTGCAGAGTAAACGGGACTAGCTCCCCTACTGATCGACGTTTGGAACTCTGGGAAGGCAGAGTCGCCCACTTACCTGATTGAAAGAGGGATTCAAGAGGGAAGCCAGACCGGAGACTCCCAAGCAGAAAAGCACCACGAATCTTAATGCTGCTGTTTTAGCCGGCACAGTGGGTTGCTCAGCTTTCGGCACTGGGAATCAACAAGCTGGACATCCACTCAGAGACCTAATTTGAAAGTTGGCAATCACAAAGACAACAGGTGGATAAACTCACAATGATGGCAAGAAACCAGCATAAAAAGGCTGAGAATACTCAGAAGCAGAATGCCTCTCCTTCTACAGGGAATCACAGTTCCTCATCATCAAGGGAACAAGGCCTGATGGAGAACGAGTGCGTTCCATTAACAGAAATAAGCTTCAGAAGGTGGATAATAAGGAACTTTTGTGAGCTAAAAGAACATATTCTAACCCAATGTAAAGAAACTAAGAACTTTGAAAAAAGGTTTGATGAAATCCTAATGAGAATAGACAATTTAGAAACGAATATAAGGGAATTATTGGAACTGAAGAACACAGTAAGAGAACTTCGCGAAGTATGCACAGGTTTTAACAGTCGAATTGATCAAGCAGAAGAAAGGATATCAGAGGTCTCAGACCTACTTAATGAAATGAAATGAGAAGACAAGATTTGAGAAGAAAGAGTAAAAAGGAATGAGCAAATTCTCTAAGAAACATGGGATGATGTGAAAAGACCTAATTTAAGACTGATCGGTGTACCTGAATCTCATGAAGAGAATGAATCTAAGTTGGAAAATATTCTTCAGGATATTATTCAGGAAAACTTTCCTAACCTAGTAAGGCAGGACAATACTCAACTCCAGGTAATTCAGAGAACACCACAAAGATATTCTTCAAGTAGACCAACTCCAAGACATATAATCACTAGATTCACTAGGGTTGAAATAAAGGAGAAAATTCTACGGGCAGCTAGAGAGAAAGGTCAGGTTACCCATAAAGGGAAGCCTATCAGACTCACAGCAGATCTCTCAGTAGAAACCCTACAATCTAGAAGAGAGTGGGGGTCAATATTCAATATCCTCAAAGAAAAGAATTTTCAACCCAGAATCTCATAGCCAGCCAAACTAAGCTTCATAAATGAAGGAAAAATAAAAATTTTCACAAATAAGCAAGCACTCAAAGACTTTATCACCACCAGGCCTGCTTTACAAGATCTTCTGAAAGAAGCACTACAAACAGAAAGGAACAACCAGTATCAGTCATCCCAAAAATTCACCAAAACATAAAGAGTATCTCCATAACGAAGAATTTACATCAACTAACGGGCAAAAAAGCCAGCTAGCATTAAATTACAATATTGAACTCACAAATATTAATATTAATCTTAAATTTAAATGGATACAATGCCCCAATTAAAGACACAGATAGGTAAATTGAATAAAAAGTTAAAATCCATGGGTACACTGTATCCAGATCCAATTCACAACAACACACAAAGACTCAAAGGGATGGAGGAAGATTTACCAATTAAATGGAGAGAAAAAAAAAAACAGGAGTTGTAACTCTTGTCTCCAATAAAATAGACTTTAATAGTAACAAAGACTAAAAGAAATAAAAAAGGATATTACATAATGGTAAAAGGATTAACGCAACAACAGGAGTTTAATGATTATAAATATATGCGAACCCAATATAGGAGCACCCAGATACATAAGACAAGTTTTTATTGACTTATAAAGAGATTTCAACTCCTGCACAATAATAGCGGGAGATTTTGACATCGCATTGTTAATTCATATTACACTCATTCTGAAAGTGACTATATAACAGAAAGTGAATTACTCTTCAGCATTTGCATAGTATCTCACTGACCTAAATGAAATATTGGTTGACTGTTTGTTATTTTCTTCCCTTATTCCTTCCTGTCTCTGTTGTTAAGTACAATTGACGGCATAAAAGAGGTTTTTAATACCTTTTTAAGATGGTATTCCAGCTTGGGCAATAGAGCAAGAATCCTGTTCTCTCTCCCCTCTTTTCTTTCTTTTTCTTTCTTTCTCTCATTAAAAAAAAAAAAAAGATACTCCCTGGAATAAGATCCATGCAAGAATGAAAGGAAATACCAAGAGCATTTAAGATGCAAGGATAAAAATTCAAGGCTTGGAGAAGGAAATTGGAACGAGTGCTAATGGAGCAGGGAGGAGCCGGGCTGGGGGTTTGTGGTGGAGGATGAGACGCAGTGTTGGAGGATTATTGAGATCAGACCATGAAAAGTCTTGTCTGGGATTTGCACTTGACTCTAGGTATGAGGAATCACATTTGGGAGTTTTGTTGTTTCCTTAGATTTCTCTACCCCTTAATTTACTGTTCCAGGGAGCAATGGCTATGTGCGATGGGTGGGAAGATTTATATAGGGATGGCCCTGACTGAGCAGATAGGACATGTATCTCCAAATCTCTCCTCTTTACATCTAATCCTTTCCTTGTCATAGAGAGAATCTTGGAGGCTCCCAGTGAACCAGACGAGGCCAAACAGGATGTGCTGATGATGTCAATGACTGAAGAAAAACCCTTTTCCATCCAGGTGCAGTAGCTCACACCTGTAATCTCAGCACTAGGGGAGGCCAAGTCAAGAGACTCACCTGAGCCTCAAAGTTCAAGACCAGCCTGGGCAACATAGCAAGATTCTGTCTCCACAAAAATAAATTTAAAAAAAAAACATAAACCTTTTCTGCAACCTCTCCTGCCTTCTTCTTTTTCTCTATTTCTGAGTTATCTTTCATTCCCCCATCATAGTCTGCAGGTTCAGAACCTCCTTGTTATTTTAGAAATGTTACACAGGAACAGAAGAGAGTTAGAGGTCAAGTTATGGGAGTCTTTGTCAACTGGGATAACAATATAATATCTAGTAAGCAGCAGTGCTTTGATTTGAAAATAGTATTTGTTTTACCATTAATGGTGAATGATATTGGGTCCATCAATATATAAAGTTTCCTTTCAAAATAAGTGTGCCATATTTTTAAAAATAAGTCAAATTAAGGAAAACTTATTAAGTAATAGTATTATTACAGGGCTACCGCAGATGCCCTTAGCATGATATACAAATGACTGAAGGTTAAGAAGCCATGACTTACTCCATTTAATCTACAAATGTAACTCAATCACATTAACTCCTTCTCAGGACTTAAATGACCTGCATGTGTTAAAAAAAAAAAAAAAAAAAAAAGAGCGACCAGGCATAGTGGCTTACACCTGTAATCCTAACACCTTGGGAGGCCGAGGTGGGTGAATGGCTTGCACTCAGACATTCGACGCCAGCCTGGGAAACATAGTAAAACCTCATCTCTACCAAAAACACAAATGTTAGCCGAGCGTGCTGGTGTGCAACTGTGGTCCAGCTACGTGGGAGGCTGAGGTGGGAGGATCACTGGAGCCTGGGAAGTTGAGGCTTCAGTGAACTGGGATCATGCCACTATACTCCAACCTGAGCAACAGAGTGAGACCCTGTCTCAAAAAAAAAGGGGGGGATTTTGCCTGTTTTTCAGTCCGTAGCAACATTTGAGGGACAGTCAGTCGAAGCACATGCCTTGCTTCCATCACAACACAGTCTCCAGTTTAACACGTCTCACTAGCTCACTTCTGTCTCATCAGCAGGCTCAGCCTCCTCTCTGCCGTCTTTGATAATTAGAATTGCTCTAGATTCTGACCTTGCTCCCTTCTTTTCTTTTTTTATTTTATTGTTTGAGATGGCGTTTCACTCATGTCACCCAGACTAGAGTGCAGTGGTGTGATCTCGGCTCACTGCAACTTCTGCCTCCTGGGTTCAAGCGATTCTCCTGCCTCAGCCTCCCAAGTAGCAGGGATTACAGGTGCCCACCACCATGTCCAGCTAATTTGTTTTTTGCATTTTTAGTAGAGACAGGGTTTCACTGTGTAGACCAGGCTGGTCTCGAACCCTTGACCTCAAGTGATCCACCTGCCTCGGGCTCCCAAAGTGCTAGGATTATAGGCGTGAGCCATCGCCCCTGGCCCCCTTCTTTTCTTACTAGATATTTTCTCCCTAGGCATCTCAGCAGCACGCATGTCTTCAGCTCTCTTCCGCATGAACTCCAGTTGCTTAAGCTATGAACCTAGAGCTGTTCCAATTTATGCCATGACCTTTGTAAGCCAAACTTCCATCTTTTCTTCGCTAAACTACAATAGTGCTACCTCCATTCTGTTCTCCACAGGCCTACTCGAACAATTTTTTCAAACTGCAAACTGAATCCACGATTCTCTGCTTAGGTGGTTTCAGTGGTTTGCACTGACGTTACAATAAAAATCACACCGCAGCACCCCTGAGACTTCTGCCCCATTCTGCCTGGCTCTCCTTCTGGAGGTCCCGGCCACAGGGGCCTCCCATACTTTCTTCTCTTCTCTCACTCTCTTTTTCCTTCTTTAACCAATGGGGGTCTCTCTATGTTGCCCAGTCTGGCTTTGAATTCCGGGCTCAAGCAATCATCCTACCTTGGCCTCCTAAGTAGTTGAGAGTACAGGCACACACCAGCATGCTGGCTTCTAGCACTTTCTTAAACACACCATATCCCCTCTTTCTTTCGTCTTTCTGAGATGGTGTCTCATGCTGTCAACCAGGCTGGAGTGCAGTGGCATGATCTCGGCTCACTGCAACCTCAGCCTTCCGGGTTCAAATGATTCTCCTGCCTCAGCCTCCGGAGTAACTGGGACCACAGGAAAGCACCATCACACTCAGCTAATTTTTGTATTTTTAGTAAAGATGGGGTTTTGCCATGTTGGCCAGGCTGGTCTCGATCTCCTGACCTCATGATTCACCCGCCTCTCCCTCCCAAAGTGCTGGGATTACAGGCGTGAGGTATCAGCCACCGTGCCCAGCCCATGTCCCCTCTTTCTAAAACTATTACCGTTGCCTCAAACACTGCCCTATGTGCCCTTCCCACCTCTTGCCATTGCCTTGCTTTGCCTGTTTAACACCATATACATTCAAATGTCACCTTAGAACTTCCTTGACCTTCATGTACATCAGCTAAGTCAGATCCGCTAATAAGTTATCTCCCAGTACCACAGACCCCTCTTCATCACATATGGCACAGGTGAGTTCCTTGAATCATCATCTGCTGCCCCTCTAAGCTGTAGGCTCCCTGCTTGATGTAAGAGGTGGTGTTTGTTGTTGTTGTTGTTGTTGTTGTTGTTGTATTTTAGATGGAGTTTCGCTCTTGTCACCCAGGCTGGAGTGCGGTGGTGTGATCTCGGCTCACTGCAACCTCCTCCTCCCGGGTTCAAGTGATTCTCCTGCTTCTGCCTCCCAGGTAGCTGGGATTACAGGCACCCACCACCACGCCTGGCTGATTTTTGTATTTTTAGTAAAGATGAGATTTCACCATGTTAACCAGTCTGGTCTTGAACTCCTGACCTCAGGTGATCTGCCCGCCGTGGGCTCCCAAAGTACTGGGATTACAAGCACCCACCATCCTGCCCAGCTAATTTTTTTAGTAGAGATGGGGTTCCACCATGTTGGCCAGGCTGGTCTGGAACTCCTGACCTCAAGTGATCCACCCACCTCGGCCTCCCAAAGTGCTGGGATTACAGGTGTGAGCCACCATACCCAGCCTAGTTTTTACTTTTCCGTTGTATCCCCATAACCTCCTAGTACACCTATCACATGGTAGATACTTTAAATATTTGGGGAGTTAAAGAAGAAATAAATATTGTTGTGAAGCCAAAATAATTGTGTCCGTTTTTTTAAGAGATGAGGTCTTGCTGTGCTGCCCAGGCTGGACGATAACTTGTCTCCATTTTGACAGAAAGCTGAGGTTCACTGGCAAGAAGTAACCTCCCAGGATCAGGAGGAGAATCAGGGAGCTGAGCCATGCGTGACTCAGCGTGCACTAAGGCTGGAGTCAAACCTGGTGCGTTCCCAGGGCTTCAGAGTGCAGACCTTCGTGGGAGGTCTCTGCGTCCCCCTGCAACCTCTGAAGATGCTAAAAGTGGGCTTCCTAGTAAACAGGACCAAGGCCCAGTTTCCTTCAGTGCCAGGAGATCCCGAGCGCAACAGATAGTGAAAACGAGGACTGCCTCTGGCTCTGGGAAAAAGGAATTTGACAATTGGCTGCCTCTAGGAAGGCCTGCAGTTTCTCCCCAGCCAGCTTCCAGACTCCCTCCACCCTTCACGTTAGATGTCCCCCCCCTTTTTCTACTTTCCTGTGTCTAAGGAATTAGTAAGCCCTTCATGCCTCCCGGTGTGAGCGCATCATTCTTCATGCTGGGTGGTGGCGTGGGAGTGGGATGTAAACACCTGCAGGGCTGAGTCACGGAGGAGGAGAAGCTGGGCTTTCTGGCGGTGCTGGTGGGAGCTGGGGAAAGGCCACAGCTCATTCCTCCTGGCAGGCAAGGATCTGGAAACAGCCCGCCAGGCCACAGTCTGGGCCACTTGGCCTTCATTTCCGACGGCTGTACCTTTAAGAAAAGGGGTGGGAAGCTGCGTTATTTATACTTTGGGGGAATCTCAGGCACGCAGTCTGATTTGAGAAGTTGGGGTCCCTTTGGCATAAAGGATAGAGGTTTCTGTAGAGCACTAAGCCTGGAGCTGCTAGGGGAATGTTTCGGGAAGTATTTTCCTCATGACGCCGATGGTTCTATTTTAAGCCAACTTTTATTATTTATTTATTTATTTATTATTTTTGAAACATAGTCTTGCTCCTGTCGCCCAGGCTGGAGTGCAGTGGCATGATCTCGGCTCACTGCAACCTCTGCTTCCCGGGTTCAAGCGATTCTCCTGCCTCAGCCTCCTGAGTAACTGGAACTACAGGCGTGCACCACCACGCCCGGCTGATTTTTTGTATTTTTAATAAACATGAGGTTTCACCATGTTGGCCAGGCTGGTCTCGAACTCCTGACCTTGTGATCCACCTGCCTCGACTTTCCAAACTGCTATCTCAAATGCGGCTATCTAAAGATAGCCACCTTTGGGTTCTAAAGATAGCTCACAGGCGTGAGCCACCGTGCCCGGCCTTAAGCCAACTTTTAAAATTCTAGAAAGAAGACCAGGCAGGTGGCTCTCACCTGTAATCCCAGCACTTAGGGAGGCCGAGGCAGGTGAATTGCCTGAGTCAGGAGTTCAAGACCAGCCTGGCCAACATGGTGAAACCTTGTCTCTACTGAAAATACAAAAATTAGCCGGGCATGGTAGCAGATGCCTGTAATCCCAGCTACTTGGGAGGCTGAGGCAGGAGACTCGCTTGAATCTGGGAGGCAGAGGTTGCAGTGAGCCCAGATCGCACCACTGCATTCCAGCCTGGGTGACAGAGCGGGACTCCATCTCAAAAAAAAAAACGCTAGAACAGAAAGCATTATATCGTAACGGGTTTCAGTGACATAAAGTCATAGGCTCAACTCTCACCAACTGAGTGATCTTGAGCAAAGTACTTCAACTCTCTGAGTTTCAGGTGTCTTTGGCTTTTCCAGAAAGATTAAATGAGAAAGTGGAATAATCATGTCTTAATAACTAATAGGTGTATGTGCTCCATAAAGATTAATTTCCACTCCTAGCAAATGACTATACATGATAAAATTCAACAAACAAAGATAATGACAATGATGGTGAAGACAGTGGTGGGTGCAGAGTTAGGGCCCGGATCCCTTGTTCAGAACTGACGCACTGATCTCCCAGCTGTGGGGGTACTGGTGAACTGGGTGATAAATGGTGGAAGGAAGTCACTGGTGGCTTGAGAACTAAAGAAAAAGTAATTATAAAGACTATAGAATCACACAGCTATTACCAGGGGCTATTGACGCTTTCCAGAAGGTAAATGAAAGGCCGGACACGGTGGCTCATGCCTGCAATCCCAGCACTTTGGGAGGCCGAGGCGGGTGGATCATGAGGTCAGGAGTTCAAGACCAGCCTGGACAAGATGGTGAAACCCTGTCTCTACTAAAATTACAAAAATCAGCTGGGTGTGATGGCAGGTGCCTGTAGTCCCAGCTACTCGGGAGGCTGAGGCGGAGAGCTGCTTGAACCTGGGAGGCGGAGGTTGCAGTGAGCCAAGACCGCACCACGGCACTCCAGCCTGGGCAACAGAACGAGACTCCGTCTCAAAAACAAACGAAAAAACCCAACCAAGCAAACAAACAAAAAGAAAGGCTGAAAATGATTAATCATTCATTTTTTTTTCTTTTTTTTTTTTTTGAGACAGTCTCATTCAGTTGCCAAGGCTGGAGTGCAGTGATGTGATCCCGGCTCACTGCAACCTCCCCCTCCTGGGCTCAAGCGATTCTCCTGCCTCAGCCCCCCAAGTAGGTGAGATTACAGACAGGCACCACCACACCCATCTAATTTTTGTATTTTTAATAGAGATGAGGCTGGTGTCAAACTCCTGGCCTCATGTAATCTGCTTGCCTCAGCTTTCCAAAGTGCTGGAATTTAGGCGCGAGCCACCACGCCCAGCCCTGATCATCAATTCTTTAATTGAGGACATCATGTTGACCTACTCAGGTAAGCAAGGAATGAGAAGTTTTGTGGAAGCCTTGGCAAGACACACACACCCCAGAGGGAGGACATGAAACCCTGAGGGCCTCCTTGGCCTAGACTCATATTCATTAGCTACAGGACAGAAAAAGCCAGGGATCAGGGTCAAAGCCCAGTTACAGGAGTAATAGAACACCAGAGAAGGTCGATCTCAAGCTAGGCATCTCTGCTATGCCAAGGTCAGGACGCTGGTTGGGAAGTATTGGAACCTAAAATTTGGGATGGATAAATCTGGGTCAATGCACTCGAAAATCTTGAACCCCTTGAAAGACCCAGCCTGTTTTTGCCAGGGAAAGGTTAGTACCTCCCTCTTGCCTGAAGAGTATGCAGACTCATTCGCCTTACAAGACAATATGTATCCCTGCTTAGAATAAGCCTCACCTCTTCTGCTGGCCATGATGCTAATAACTAGGTTTAGGTTATGATATAACCCGGCTGCATAAATTGTGACCTATATTTGGTCATTAGCATAATGGCCAGCAGGAGAGGTGGTGCCTGTCTTCCTCTCATAGGAGATGCTGGATGGAGCCAATATGTACCCCCAAGTCCCAGAAGAGAACATGTGGACCTGGATTCTGAATGTCCTGGATGGCAGGCAACAGTGGGGTGGGAAGGCATGGAACATGAAATAAGGGAAGGGAGAAGTTATTGATATAAGAGCATTTTCCCATCATATGGACTTTTTTTTTTTTTTTTGAGACAGAGTCTCACTCTGTCACCAGGCATCAGGCTGGAGTGCAGTGGCGTGATCTCGGCTCACTGCAACCTCCACCTCCTGGGTTCAAGCAATTCTCCTGCCTCAGCCTCCTGAGCAGCTGGGACTACAGGTGCACGCCAACACGCCCAGCTAACTTTTGTATTTTTAGTAGACCGGGTTTCACCATGTTGGCCAGGATGGTCTCGATCTCTTGACCTCGTGATCCGCCCACCTCGGCCTCCCAAAGGATTACATGCATGAGCCACCGCGTCCGGCCCCATCATATGGACTTTATATCCTGGCAAGGAATTGAGAAGATGCTGTTATGCTAGGGTAGATCCAATTGCAGCTGCTTCCTCCAGATGTCGAATATCTGCTGGCAAATATTAGCATGGACTCAGATGCCTGGCATCTGGTTCTTTATCTTGCAAATGCATTCTTTTTCATCCCTATCAAAAAGAACTAAAAACAGTTTGCGTTTACTTGGAACAGATAATGATATAAATTAATAGACTTGTTCTAAGACTATGTTAATTCTCCCATTCTTTGTGATACTGTAGTCCAGAGAAAAATAGATCATCTGGACAGCCCAAATAACATGGCATCAGTCCACCCTGTTAATGACCATGTTGATCTCATCACATGAGCACGGAGTGAGATGTGCATTGGAAGCTGTGGTAAAGACACGTGCACCCCAGAGGTGGAACACACATTTTCCAATGACTCCGGGGGCTGCAAAATCAGCGAAGCTTCAGGGGTTCAGTGGTCTGTGCATGCCAGGACATCCTCTCCAAAGTAATGAAAAAATTATTACATATCACGTCTTTCTTTCTTCTTCTTTTTTTTTTTTTGAGACAGAGTCTTGCTCTGTTGCTGAGGCTGGAGTGCAGTGGCGCGACCTTGGCTCACTGCAACCTCCGTCTCCTGCCTCAGCCTCTCATGTAGCTGGGGTTACTATGCCCAGCTAATTCTTGTATTTTTAGTAGAGACAGAGTTTTACCATGTTGGCCAGGCTGGTCTCAAACTCCTGACCGCAGGTGATCCACCCTCCTCAGCTTCCCGAAGTGCTAGTTTTACAGGTGTGAACCACCGTGCCTGGACACATCTTTCACCACAAAGATGGAACGGTAATGCTGATTGGCTTCTTTGGGTTCTAAAGATAGCCACATTTGAGAATTCTGCTTCCTCATATTCCAGAGGACACAAAAGTTGCCAGCTTTAAGTTGGACCAGAGTAAGGAAGAATTGTGTTGAACGCAATCCTGCCACTTTCACCCTATGACCAGGCAGACCTTATGTATAGAGGTAGGTATGATAGGAAAAGACGCTGTGTGGGTCTATGGTAAACTTCAATCTATGAATCACAATGTAGATTGCTAGGGTCAGAAATGTAGTTATGCTATTTTCGGCAGAGAATGATTTATCTTTCAAAAAGTAGCTGACCACAGGCCGGGCGCGGTGGCTCACACCTGTAATCCCAGCACTGGGAGTCCGAGGCAGATGTATTACGAGGTCAGGAGTTCCAGACCAGCCTGGCCAACGTGGTGAAGCCCTGTCTCTACTAAAGATACAAAATTAGTCAGGCGTGGTGGTGCATGCCTGTAATCCCAGCTGCACAGGAGGCTGAGGCAGGAGATTCGCTTTAACTGGGGAGGTGGAGGTTTCGGTGAGCAGAGATCATGCCACTGCACTCCAGCCTGGCCAATAAGAGCTAAACTCTGTCTCAAAAAAAAACAAAGGTCTGGGGAAGGGGCATAAGTATGGATCTGTGGGCACAGACATGAAGTGTAAAGATCTATGTATCACGTGCTCATGCCCTACAGAGAACATCCACATGGAGGAGCACTGCAATTTTGTCTAGTTGACCAGCTGACTTTGGCTACCATCACCTACTTCTCCCAAGACTGGAACAAGAAATGAATGAAGAAGTATCCATGGTGGCAGGGATAGAGGGTATGCATGGGCTCAGTGGCATGGACCCCAACTCACCAAGCCTGACGTAGCTACCAGGGCACTGTTGGCAAATGTCCAATCACTCAGCAACAGAGACCAGTGCTGAGGCCGTGACATACCACAGTCTTCAAGGACACAAGTTAGGGCCAGGCGCAGTGGCTTAAGCCTATAATCCCAGCACTTTGGGAGGCCGAGGCAGGTAGATCACCTGAGGTCAAAAGTTCGAGACCAGCCTGGCCAACATGGTGAAACCCTGTCTCTACTAAAAATACAAAAAGTTAGCTAGGTGTAGTGGCCAGCACCTGTGATCCCAGCTATTTGGGAGGCTGAGGCAGGAGAATCACTTGAACCTAAGGGGTGGAAGTTGCAGTGAGCCGAGATCAAGCCACTGTACCCCAGTCTGGGCAACAGAGTGAGACCCTGTCTCAAAATAAATAAATAAATGAATAAATAAAATAAAATTTTAAAAAAGGAGACAACTCAGTGGCAAGGAGACAACCTTGGCCTCATTCTACCCCCTGGAAGGGGTTGCAATTCATTTTGCATGTAATCAACATGCCTTTCCTGCTTGCTGGACTTCAAGCTACATCACTCTGTAGCTGGGCACTTTTCCCTGTTAGCAATTTGCATGCATATGAATCTATTCAACTTTTATAAGCATGTACTATGTGCCAGGCTCTGTGCTAGCTACTGGGGATGCACAGATGAAGCCTTGCCCTCAGTCATGTAACAGCTATTATGGGCTTTTTAAAATCCTGCCTTGGAGTAGGATAGCAAAATTGCCATTTCTAAAACCACTTCACAAGTTAACTAAGGAGATTTTGAGCTCAAATGACTTCTTGATTCGGTGGCTCATTTGGGACTGGGAACCAGAATCATTATTTCCTTTGATGGTCCGACTTTTTTTTTTTTTGAGACGGAGTCTCCCTCTGTCGCCAGGCTGAAGTGCAGTGGCACAATCACAGCTCATCGCAACCTCTGACTCCCTGGTTCAAATGATTCTCCTGCCTCAGCCTCCTGAGTAGCTGGGATTATAGGCATGCACCACCATGCCCAGCTAATTGTTGTATTTTTAATAGAGACAGGTTTTCATCATGTTGGCCAGGATGGTCTTGATCTCCTGATCTTGTGATCCACCCGCCTCAGGCTTCCAAAGTGCTGGGATTACAGGCATGAGCCACTGCACCTGGCCAGATGGCCAGATTCTTAAATAAAATGTTTTAGTCTCATGTTGACAGATAAATAAGGCTTACTGGTAAGCAGCTTTTTTTTTTTTTTTCTTTTCTTTTTTTGAGACAGAGTCTCACTCTGTCGCCTGGGGTGGAGTGCAGTAGTGCCATCTTGGCTCACTGCAACCTCCGCCTCTTTGCTTCAAGTGATTCTCCTGCCTCAGCCTCGCCAATAACTGGGATTACAGGCACCTGCCATTATGCCCGGCTAAGTTTTGTATTTTTTTCTTTTTCAGTAGGCACAGGGTTTCACCATCTTGGTCAGGCTGGTGTCGAACTCCTGACCTCAAGCAATCCACCTGCCTCGGCCTCCGAAAGTGTTGGGATTACAGGTGTGAACCACTGTACGTGGCCAGTAAGTAACATCTTAAAGGAGACCTGATGATAAAAGTAAAAATAAAATGGAATGAAATAAAGTTTGATTTTCAGCTGTCTACCTGGAGCTTGTGAGCACTGCCTTCCTATCCTGCGCATGTGAGCTAGACTGGGAGGTTCTGGAACTCTCTGCAACAGTAGGACCCCCTCTGTCCTGAATCTTAGAGCTCCCCTACTTTCAGAAGCCACAAAGACCAGAGCAGGTTTAACGAAGGAGTCAGGCAACATTCCGAAGCAGCCTTGAGAATGTCTCTCCTCTATATAATGGACACATCTCTCTGTCCTGCAGCCGTCTATTTTGTTTTATTAATTTATTTGTGAGACAGGATTTTGCTCTGTCACCCAGGCTGGAGTGCAGCAGTGTGTTTGTTCACGGCTCATTTCAGCCTTTACCTTCCAGGCTCAAGCAATCCTCCCTCTTCAGCCTCCCAAGTAGATGGGACCAAAGGCGCATGCCACCATGCCCAGCTAATTTTTAAATATTTTCGTAGAGACAGGGTCTTGCTATGTTGCCCAGGCTGGTCTTGAACTCCTGGGCTTAAGCAATCCTTCTGCCTCGGCTTCCCAAAGTGCTGGGATTTTAGGCGTGAGCCACCATGCCCAGCTAACTTCTTATTTTAGATGTACACGTTTTACTTCCACATAGTTAGCATTCCCAAATTTGCCTCTCCCTATCATCAGAGCTTGTAGCCAGGAAGGATGAATGACATCAGCCGCAGGGAGTAAACTTGATCCATCCCAGTCACTCCCTGAGCCCCAGACACCCACACTTGCCAAGAGGCAATCTTATTTTTAATTACGTTGCAAAAGCTGAGTCACCTTAGGAAACTCCTCAGGAATGATTAAAATCATCCCAGAAAAGCATAGACAGCAAGAAGAGAATCATGGGGGAACCAGGGCAAAGCCAACATCGAGAGTCAGAAAGGCCACTCATGGCTCTAAAATCTATACACAGCAAGGGCTGGGTGTGACGATGGTTACAAGCACTGGTGCTCCTTTCAGAGCCTCATCTGAAAGCTCCATTTGCATGTCGAGTCTTGCATTTTCTTTCTTTTTTTTTTTTTTAAA
>PVKP010031865.1:0-26547 GCA_004027715.1 Plecturocebus donacophilus | reverse complement strand
GCGCGCGGGGCCAGCGGGAGGGGGAGGCGCGAGAGGGCTCTGACGGGAGGAGGGACGGAGGAGCCACCCAGCAGCCCGAGTCGCCCCGAGCGCGAGACCCCTGAGACGGCTGCTGATTGGCTGATGATGGCGCAGGTGGTGAGCGCGCGGGAGACCGGCGGCTTCTCTCCTCTTCCCCCTCCAACGATTCCACCCCCCTCCCTCCGCCAGCGGCCGTTATTTCGCGCGCACGCGCACAAGGCTGCCGTCGTTGCTAAGCGGGAGAATGGGGGAGCGCGCATCGGGGCACGGACGGGGCGGGGCTAATTCCCTGAGCGCGCGCCCGCCTAACGGTTGAGCTCAAGCTTCGACTTCCGCTTTTTGCGTCCTGCCGGCCACCGTCCTCGTCGCCCCGCTCCAGAGGTTTATTTACAATCCTGTGCTGAGTGGCTCCCCGAAGATGGCGCCCAGCGGAGCCGTCGGCCGCCCTCCCGGCCCACCCCAGGACGGTCACACCCCGGTCCCGCCCCCGCAGCCCCCAAAATGAGGCGGAAGCACTGGAGCAAACTGTATTTACACAACACGGGGTTATATAAGGATTTAAAAAGGCGAAGTGAGGAAACAGCGGTCAAGACGGGTCACAGCGCTGGCTGGCGGCGAGACCCAGGATGTTCGCCTGCAACACAGGAGGGAGGGCGGGGACAGCGATGTTAGAAGGGCGCGGGGTGCAAGACAGGTAAAGGAGAGGCAGGGCTGTGACCTCACCTTCAGGAAGGATTCCATCTGTTTCCCTGTTATGCCCTCCACGCGTTCCAGATCCTCCACCTGGCGGGACAGGATCGGTAGGAGATGGTGTCTCGTGGGTGCCTGGTCTCCCCCATCCCCCGCCCTCCCCCAGTCCTCAGGGGGCTGTTACCTGGCTGAAGGGGCCGTGGAGCTCCCGCCAGCCCACGATGAGCTGGGCCTTCTTCGGGCCAATGCGGTGAAGACCGCGGAGATCCCGGGCTGAGCCTTTGTTCAGCAGATCCAGTATTTTTTGGCGCCCATGAGCCAAAAGCTCCGGGCTGATCTGTAGGTCCCAGCAGTCCTCTGCTTTCTCCTCAGGCTCTGAGGCATCCAGGGACTCCAGCTGGGAGGCAAAGGGAGGTGAGTGACACGCATGGCAGCCAAGTGCTTTGGGCTCCTCTGCCAAGACTAGCCCAGCACCAGCTACCTCCCGCGCTCCAGCCTCTTCCTCTCCTCAAGTGTGTCCAAAATCCTGCCCTCAGGTCACTCTGGGTTAATTTTCATTATGCAACTAGTGAAAGAGAGGTGCTACTTAGTACCCAGTGGTAATACTAGCACCTTTCTCATGGAGTTTCTGTGGCGATCAAGTGAGTTAATGAATGTAAAGCACAAAATAAGCTCTTAAATCTGGGCTCTCATCTCTAAAAAGAAAAGAATAAGCTCTTTCAGAAGTACATGAGAGAAAGTTATATGAATAAATACCTCCCTCAACCATCTCAGTTTTTCGGTAGTTGTAGTGGTGGTCAATTCTGGGCATGCTGGTGTGCGCGTATGTGTGTGGTTTCATTCTTGAGTGTTTAGGTCATAGTTCCCTAAGTTTTCCCTCTTCAGCTTGTAGATGGCAGAAGTCAGGCTACACAGTGGACCTAGTTAAGTAGCTACTGACAGTAGCTATCAGGAAGGGAACACCGCTCTGCTAGGTACATCCACATCAATGCCTTTCACCCTAAATACTCTGCAAGGAGCCATCCATCGCCACATTCCAGGGCTAAGTTGAGGCCTGTAAATAGCTGGTGGCCATCGCCCAGTGGGTTAACCCCAAGGCCAATGCTCCTCCCCCTAGAGCCTACTCCCCCTTACTTCTGGGGTCCAGGTGTAGCCTAAGCCCCCAGCTACTTTCACCTTTCTCTTCCGGCCGATATTCTTCAGGATATGCATCTCGGCATTTGGGGATGCTGCCTGCGCCTGAACTGAAAGCAGGAATTGATAATTGGAGTCAGGGCAGAGGCTACTTTTCATCTTCCCTGGTAGCCCCTCAGTTCTTCCACTTCTGATTCCCTAGTTCCCCTCCACTGTGAGTTAACCTGTTGTGTTTCCACGTGACTTTTATACCTGTATTTAAAGTATCTGTCAGTCTTGCATTGTCATCAATCCTCTACTTGTCTGTCCATCCCACTGTATTAAACACCTGAAGGCAAAGCACCCCCAATGCCGCCTCAGAGCCTCCTGAGCCCTCCCTGGGACTGGCATATGGTGGGAGAATATGAATGACATGGAGACAGCTGCTCCTAACACCTCCTCCCTTATGGGGTCTCAGCTGCCTTGGCCCCCCTAGCCCCTAGAGTCAAACTTACTTAGCTGTAGGGGCATCACCACAGCCTTTTTCAGGGGCTTTGGCACTGTGACTGTGCGATGCGAAAGCGGCCGGAGCATTGTGGGATAATGGTGCTCCTTTTCCTTTGAGTCTTCAGCCTTTTGGGCCAACACCTTGGCCTCCAGTTCTTTTTGCTTCATCTTAAGCCTCTGTTGGAAAGGATCAGGGAGATGTGATAACCCAGACCCAACTCCAGGGCAGCCTGAAGGGCAGTGGGTTACCAGGGTATATATGCAAGGCCTGAGGCCCCAGGGGGCATAGCTAGGACCAATGGGAGAAGTTACCAGGAGACAGGGTGAAGCCTAACATAATTAAGGGCTTTCTGTGATCAGGGGACTACTCAGAGGTGGAACAAGCCTCTTGCAAATATTGAAGGGAAAGGCTCTTCAAGCAGAGTCTTCAATTAATTGAGCTGGGTTTTAGGAAATGTAATGTTTAACATTTGTTGCTTTTACTTTGAACTTTTTCTTCTCATCCCCTCACATCGGATCTCAATTGTTTTGTCAAAAGTTCAGCCACGTTAAGGACATTCAAGCAGAAGTTGGAGAACTTCCAGTGTTGGGAGAAAACTGGACTCTCCCAGTCCAGCCTGAGTGTCCTTCTCTGTCTGAAGATACAAGGATTGCTTCTCAAGGCCAATAGGAATCCCAGCTCCCACCTCCCTCCAACACCTACCTCAATCTCCAAGTCCCTCTCTTCCACTGTCTTCATGAGCATCATCCGCTCTCGCTTTGGGGTACTCAACAGAGGGGCCCCGTGGCTCCCTTCGGAGGCCAGCAGACGGTCCAAGCTCAGGAGGCGCTCCAGCATGCCGGGGTCCATGCTGCTTAGCTTCTGTAGGGGGCTGAGCAGACAAAGAAGTTGCTCTTTACCTACCTCCTTCCTCATCACCTTCTACAGCAGCAGGACTCCCCTCACCACACCTTAACTTGGTATATCCTGTAGTTCCAGAACCTAACGTTATCTTGCTAGGTATCCGGTTTCTCTAGGTGCAATGTCTTCATCAGGTAAAGTGACTTCTCAGGGATGCCAGGAAATCAGGCACACATTCAAGTGCCAGGTAGTAGAGATCTAAGACACTACCCTGCCCTGGAAGCACTATGTCTACTGAGGAAATCAAGAGACCATGATAAGGTGACAGGGCAGTGCCTGTCCATTTGAAGTAGTTGGAGAAAACATTAGAGAATGCCACCTTCAGCAGGGCTTTGAAAGACACTGAAGAACTCAGCTGCCAAGCATGTATCCTGTGGGCAGCAGCAAAGGCCTGTTCAAGCCGAGTCGTGACTGACTGTGAGCATGGTGAGTCTTTTTTTTTTTTTTTCTTGAGATGGAGTCTCACTCTGTCACCCAGGCTGGAGTGCAATGGTGAAATCTCAGCTCACTACAACCTCCGCCTCCCGGGTTCAAGCTATTCTCATGTCTCAGCCTCCCAAGTAGCTAGAATTACAGGCACCCACCACCATGCCTGGCTAATTTTTGTATTTTTAGTAGAGACAGGGTTTCACCATTTTGGTTAGGTTGGCCTCTAACTCCTGACCTCAGGTGATCCACCTGCCTCAGCCTCCCAAAGTGCTGGGATTACAGGCATGAGCCACCACGCCCGGCTGCATAGTCTTTTTTGTTCCGCCTGCCTTGGCCTCCCAAAGTGCTGGGATTATAGGTGTGAGCCAATGCCCAGCCCACATGGTAAATCTCAACATTTTTTTTTTCTGAGATAGCGTCTTGCTCTGTCACCCAGGATGGAGTGCAGTGTTGAGATCACAGCTCATTATAGCCTCTCCCGTGGCTTAAGCAATCCCCCTGCCTCAGCCTCTTGAGTAGCTGCGTCCAAAGGTGCATGCCACCATGCCCAGCTAATTTTTAAATTTTTTTGTAGAGATGGGATCTGTGTTGCTCAGGCTGGTCTTGAACTGGCTCAAGTGATCCACCTGCCTTGGCCTCCCAAAGTGCTGGGATTACAGGTGTGAGCCACCGTGCCCAGGCAGCAATGTCTAACATTCATTTCTTTTGCCTAGAATCTTGTCCCACACCTCCTCACATCTATATCAATGATCTTTCCAGGTCAGTTTGATGCCACCTTTCCATGACACCCAGCTTGACAGTGCATCTTCCTCCCTACACTGTGAACTGGCTCGTGGAGGACAGGGACGCTCCCATGCTTTCCTTATCAGTGCCTTGGAAAAACAGGACCAGAACATATGTGGGCAAACACTAGAAGCCATCTCTTCTTTCTTGGCTCATAGCAGTAGCAGCTACTCTGTCCCAATTCTGCATTTTCCACCTGGCCTCACATACTGATGTTCCCCTCTGACTTCCTCTCCTGTGAGCCCCCCAAGCTCTGGGGGGGGTTTGATGTGCCCATCTCTGAGATTCCCCTTTCTCAGAGTGCCCATCTGGCAGAGAGCTTACCTGTGCACATTTCTGGGTCTGTGCACACAGGAGAGGGGACTGTTGACAGATGGTTTGGGAAAGACAGAGATGGGGTCATGAGTGCACAAGCATCTTCTTGTGTGTGGCATCTTCCTTAACTATAGAAGCCTCCTGGGACAGAGTAGGCACTAACCCTTGGCCTCCTCAAGTCACCTCTGTTCAGTAGTTCACGGGCTTTATTTGGGCTAGAGGTAGAAACAGAGCCAAATTAAAACTGCTTCTGGCTCTTGGGTGGTAGAAGGGACAGCACAGGGGCTAAGTGGCCAGACACAGAAAGCAAGACCCCTGAACTGAGATGACCTGAGGATTAGTACACACTGGGCCATGAGGTGGGGCGATTGGAGTTGGGGAAGGGGGCCACATATACAAAGGACTTAGTTAAGAGGTTCTGTCTGGATTGAGGGAAGAAGCAGTTAGGACAGCAGCTGGCTCCCCAAGCTGTGCCCTGACACACAGACCAGGTGGTCTCAGAGGGACAGCTCTTCCAAGTCTCCTTTGCTTTGCTTTCATCCTCTGGACCTGAAAGAGCTGTTCCAGATCACTCCTTGAACCAGAAGCAAAAATGCTCATCCTTGAAACAGCTGTCCCAAAGTGAGAAGTTTTGCTGAGGATTAAAGAGTTTGGAAAATTGAAAGGATCCCCAGGAGGAGGCCTCCTTAGGTCCCCAAGGCAGCAGCACTGAGGAGACACTGATCTTAAGCACTTTAGTGATTCAATGGAGTAGAATTAGGGGTGAATTAATTTATTTATTTGAGACAGACTCTCGCTCCGTCACCCAGGCTGGAGTGCAGTGGCCACAATCTCAGTTCACTGCAACCTCCACTTCCTGGGTTCAAGAGGTTCTCCTGCCTCAGCCTCCTGAGTAGCTGGAATTACAGGCACATGCCACCACACTTGGCTAATTTTTATATATATATTTTTTTGTAGAGATGGGGTTTTGCCATGTTGACCAGGCTGTTCTCAAACTCCTGACCTCAGGTGATCCACCCAAAGTGGTGGGATTACAGGCATGAGCCACTGTGCTCGGCCCAGGGTGATTTTAATGGGAGAGGAACAAGATCACAGCTGTCTCTGCTCAAGGATCTGACAGGCTAAACCCATTGCAGCTCTGCTGCTAAGCCACACATCAGGAAGGGAATTCACCCAAGGTCCTACTGCTCACCTGAGTTTCTGTGAGGCAGAGGCTGGAGCTGCCATGGGCTCAGGGCTCCCGATCTCCTCTTCCTCAGGGCCTCGGGCTCTCTTTGCCTCTGGTGGACCAAGCAATTCTTTCTGAGACAGCTTAACAGGTGCCAAGACTAGATGATTGGAGGATGGGGTAGAGAGAGGGATGGGGGTGATCATCCTCTGTGCTGATGCTTGGTGGCTTCAACAAACTCCCTAATTCCAGACCCAGCCTTTCCACTCCTGCTTCCCCTAGTCCTCACCAGGAGGCTGCAGGCTCTCATTGGTAAAAGGCCGGTTGATCACCTCCTTAGACCTGGCAGCGAAGTTGAGTGCGGAGACTGTGTCTAGGTAGAAGCGTCTCTCAGGGGCAATGTTGGCAATAAGGATGCTGTGAGCTGAGCCACCCAGAGAGTCCTGAGGGTGGGACCAGGCAGTGGGTGGGTCAGAAGCCCAGCCTTCCTGTGCCTTGACTGCTACTCCCCACCCACCAGCAGACCTGAGAACCTCCTTCTGTAGCCCCTTCTTCCCTGAGACAGGTGGGCCTGACCTGCAGTAGGCGAGTGAGCTTGCTATCTCGGTAAGGTACACGAGGAAGGCCCTGATTCAGCGCATCCACCACCTTGCCCAGGACAAACAGGGAGGTGTTGATGGCTCCACTCTCTTTTAGCCGAAGGCCCTTGTTGCCTGTGCGACGGTTGTCCTCTGATCCAGCCAAGTCAATCAGGTAGAGTTTTCCCTCTCGCTGGCGAAATGGGGCCAAACGTTCCCGCTGGTCCACCTGGGGGTAAGAACAAAGTTCTCATGCTTAGCTCAGGCTCCTGGGCCTTCCCAGGTCCTCACCCGTTTGCGGCTTCACCTTGACCAGGAGCACAGCATGACTGCGGGAGGAGCGCTGGTTGAGTCGGGTGGCTCCTACAGTCCGGTTTCGACTGGCTGGCAGGAAGTGCCGCTCAAAATCAGCAAAGCTAGTGATGGGTTTCTGCGTGAGGCCTGGAATCAGGATGTTCCCCCGGCAGTCTTCTCGGATCACTAGGTCTCCTGATGCAGGGTCCAGGAGGTCTAATACCTGTGTAAGCAGTGAAGGGGAAGAGCAATTCTCCATACAGAGGCTGCTGCTTCCTAGGAATCAGTTTCCTTTCTCTGCTCTATTCTTGGAGTTGTACCTTCTGCTATCCCAGCCTCTGTCTTTCTAGGTCTCCACCTTACCTCCCTGCTAGAGTAGAGCTTCACATTCTAGAACCGGGTCTTTCTTTGACCCTTTGTTGCTCCTCTCCCAACCAGCGTGGGGCCTCACCTTCTCCTGGTAGATCTCTAAGTAGGACATGGTGACAGAGAGGGCCCATGGCCGGCCCTCGGTGCCCTCCTCCCTTGTGAGCTGCAGGAGGTCCAAGAGAGCCCGCGGGATCACCCCAGGTTGCTCTGGGCTGCCCAGCATTGTGTGTGTCTTCCCTGGGGAGAGAGAAGAGAAAGCTGTGAGGTTTTCCTCCCCGTTTCTCCAACCCTTTCTGACCCATAGTTGTTCCTTCTCTGGCTCCCTCACCAGCTCCTGTGGGTCCATAGGCAAGCACACTGGCATTCTGCCCTTCTAGCAAGTGCCTTAGGATGGGCTGCACTGAACCTGCATAGATGTCCTGCTGAGTACTCCTCTCCCCATAGAAGGCATCAAACCTGCAGGAAGAAAGAAAGAAATTAGCATGTGTGTATGTGGAAGGGGTGGAGTCGGATAGGGGTGGGCAAGGGTTTCTACTCTCATCTGGACCTTGGATTTAAGAGAATATCTCTGTCCCCTTCCTTGTACAAAGACCTTAAAAAGCATCCACCTAACACCTACTCCATCCTTATCTCTCTATTGGTGTTAGGAATAAAGAGATCCCATATCCCTGCTCTTGGAGTTTTACAGTCTGGTAGGATACACAGATATACACACTTTGCTGTGATTTAGGAAACGAAAATGAGAACATACTCTCGAAGGAGTAACTGATTCTGCTCAAGGAAGGAAAATTTTGATCAAAGAGAAAGAAAGAAATTCTAAGAATCAGGAATAGTACAAAAGCAAGACTTCCCAATCTTTTTCACATGGCCACATGTATTTTACACTATAATGAGGAAAATAAAGGATGCTGCTTACAACTGGACTAGATTCCACGTACCAATCACACATTCATGCGTTCTGGTGGAGAAGCTGCAGCTTAGGCCACAGCAGGGAGTGTAGTATATGCTCAGGGAATGAAGCTGGAAAGAAACTGAAGCCAGATTGTGAAGGGCCTAATATGGGAGCTAGCAAACTTCTGTAAAAAGGCAGATTGTACATATTTTAGGCTTTGTGGGCCATGTGTTCCTTTAACAACTACTCAACTCTGCCACTGTAGTCAGAAAGCAGCTATAGACAATATGTAAATAAACGATAAAACTTTATGTACTATAAAAAAATCTTATTCCTGATCAGATTTGACCTGCAGGCCATGGTTTGCCACTCTGGCCTAGAAAAACAGGCCAAATAGTTTGAACTTTAAGTCCCCAGTGGGATTATAAAGTAGCTGCCCCTCTGAGTTCTTTCCCCAAATCTGGGTGATCTTCTCTCACACTACCCAGCTGCAGCTTGGGTAGGTTGGCTGGCTGGTCTGTGTTTCCCCAACTCTCCCCATATGTCCCCTACCCTCTACTTGGGGCTCACCTGCTCACCCTCGCTGCTCCACCCTCTCAGTGCACAGTAACTATGTCTGATTCAGCCTCTCCTCTTTCCCTACAGTATCCTAGAGAAGGCCCATCACAGGGGGTACCTGTGAACATTTCTAAGTGAACAGTGAAGGCTCTGGGAACAAAGCGGTGCCAAGGAGGGAGCAAGAATCCTGGGGAGGCAGGTCAGAGAAACTCTCGGGGGAAGTGATAAGGTGAGCAGGCCCAGGAGAGGGAGGTGATGGCATGAGGGAAGAGGAGTGGCCTTACTGGTATTTGAGAGTCTCCTGGTGGTTCCTCCAGTTAGCAATCTCTAGAGAGCAGCTGTCTGTGCCCCGCACACAGGGGGGATCGCTTGTTCCAGCTGTTCTATCCAC
This sequence comes from Plecturocebus donacophilus, assembly GCA_004027715.1. Taxonomy (NCBI): domain Eukaryota; kingdom Metazoa; phylum Chordata; class Mammalia; order Primates; family Pitheciidae; genus Plecturocebus; species Plecturocebus donacophilus. The sequence continues at coordinate 17,538 of PVKP010031865.1, read as the reverse complement.
AAATGGCCGCAGTCGCACAGCCACCCTTACACGAGCTGGAGGTGGGCGACGACTAGCTCCTATCTTGCTTAGCCGACAGCGACCAGCTCCTGGAGGAGAGAAGATCACTTTTAGGCATGAAGTATGGTGGTAGCAGAAGAAGCAGGGATCAACTTTGCTGGGAGGGCTGGGGACCACAGCTCATGTTGAAGAAGCTCTTTCTGCCCTGATCATGTTGTGGACATCCCTAAGCTTGGCCTCAGTGCTTTCCCTGCTCTACAAGCAGGTCCAGTGGGGTGGACAGCAGGCTTCTCAGACTGTAATGTATATACAAATAATCTGGAGGATCTTATGAAAATACGAATTTGGTCTCAATCTCCCTGGGGTGATGCGCGACGTTTTGCATTTGTAACAAGCTCTCAGGTGATGCTGGGCACTTAAAAAAAAAAAAGAGAGAGAGAGAGAGAGAGTCCCAGGCTTGTCTTCAACTCCTGGGCTCCAGCAATACTCCCCTGTCAGCTTCCGAAAGTGCAGGGATTATAGGCAGAAGTCACCATGCCTGGCTCAGGACATGTCTTGAATTGCCAAGGCTGAAGTAGACCAGCACCTCACAGGGTTGTTCTAAGGATTAAAAGGGTTGACATCTGACCGAAACCTAAACCAAACAGCGAATGGCCAGACTTCTCTGTGTCTTTTTTTTTGCTGGGGGGGGGTGGGGGGGGGGGCAGAGTCTTGCTCTGTCACCCAGGCTGGAGTGCAGTGGCATGATCTCAGCTCACTACAACCTCCGCCTCCCAGGTTCAAGCAATCCTCCCACCTCTGACTCCTGAGTAGAGCTGGGATTATAGGCACCCATCACCATGCCTGGCTAGTTTTTGTATTTTTAGTAGAAACAGGTTTCACTATGTTGGCCAGGCTGGTCTAGAATTCCTGACCTCAAGTGATCTGCCCACCTCTGCCTCTGAAAGTCCTGGGATTACAGGCATGAATCATCATAGCCAGCCTGTGCCTCCATTTCTTAACTGAGGTTTCTAATATGTACTGAGATGTATGTATACCCACAGACCCCCACCTCCCGCCCCGCAAACTGTTAATGATAATCTTCTCTTGATGGGGAATTATGTGGGTTCTGTAAAAACCACTGACAGAGCCAGGCACAGTGGCTCACGCCTGTAATCCTAGCACTTAGGAAGGACGAGGTGGGTGGATCACCTGAGGTCAGGAGTTCACGACCAGCCTGGCCATCATGGTGAAATCCCATCTTTTTTTAAAAAAAAATACAAAAAACAAAAAAAAAACAACCACTGACATGCAATTCTTCTCTCATATAAACTTACCCTTGAATTTCCTTCAGATGTCTTTTTTTTTAAATCAAGTCTTTTTTAAAAATCAAGTCTGTTTTTAAGAATTGGCAACTGAATTATTTTTATCATCAGAAAACACAATGAAGATAAAACTTAAAAAGAAAAGGCCTCTATTTTTGTGAGGATTAAATGAGCTGAACACATCTAAGGAGAGTATTACTCTATTTTATGTTGGAGGATAACATACTGTAGCTAACAGTGGAATTCAAACCTAGATCTCTTCCCCTCTAAAAATCTGCTTTTGGTAGGATGCCGTATTGCTTCCCTATTATGTAACAACTGGGAAAGCTCCTGGCAGCTCTTTCTCTTCCTTGCTGGTGGTAGCAGCTGGTTGCTGAGAGCCATAGGCCTCGAAGAAGGCAAAAGACTGGCTGGGATACATGATCAACACAGAAACAGCAAGACAAAAGGCAGACAGATGACCCCTAGAAAGAATCTTACATCTAAGTAAGGCAAGCCCATAAGCAGATGGCCTGTTTCAAAAATTGAACCTCCATTCCTTCATCTGATAAATGGGGCTACCAATGCCATTTCTCACATTATGGTTGTAAAGCGCTTGCACATCTAGTTCTGATCTGTTCCTCATGGCAATCCTGAAAGGAGCAAGCAGGTAAAAACCTGCAGATGCATATGTGCAGAAAGAAAATTGAGGTGCACTGACTTGTCAAAAATGTGTGCAGGACCCTCCTCTACCTGCTTTCACAGCATGTTCTGGGAGAACACAGAAAGATGGCAGATGTAGAAGCACCGTGATCAATCTAAGGGGAAGGAAGTCAGTGCTGAGCTAGAATGTAGACTCTGGTGAGACAGAACTGGACTTTAATTCCAGCTCTGACATTTATTACCTTGTGACCCTGGATCTTGGTTTCCTTGTCTGTAAAATAAGGTTGGGAGTGGGCCTTAGAGGGGCTTTTTGAAAATTTGGCCGGGTGCAGTGGTTCACACCTGTAACCCTAGCACTTTGGGAGGCCAAGATGGGCAGATCACCTGAGCGCAGGAGTTCAAGATCAGCCTGGCCAACATGGTGAAATCCCACCTGTACTAAAAATACAAAAATAAGTCAGGTGTGGTGGCGTGTGCCCATAATCCCAGCTAGTTGGTAGGCTGAGGCACGAGAATTGCTTGAATGCGGGAGACGGAGGCTGCAGTGAGCCGAGATCGTGCCATTGCACTCCAGCCTGGGTGACAGAGCAAGAGTTTGTCTCAAAAAAAAAAAAAAAAAAAATTAAGTAACAGGTAAAGTGGCAGCACAGTGACTAGCACATAGTAGGTAGGTTCCTTATTCAAGGTAAATTAGCCTGAGTTCAAATCCCAGCTCTGCCACTTACAGCTAAGTAACCTATGGAAATCATTTTCCACCTCGGTGCCTCAATTTCCTTACCTACAAAATGGGAATAAGTAAAAATACCTCCTTGTTAGGTTGTTAGGAGAGTAATTAAGGTTATTCATGTAAAAGTGCTTAGAACATTGGTAAAAGGCCAGTAAGTACCTTTTTTTTTTTGAGATGGAGTTTCCGCTCTTGTTGCCCAGGCTGGAGTGCAATGGCGCGATCTCAGCTCACTGCAATCTCCACCTCCAGGGTTCAAATTATTCTCCTACCTCAGCCTCCCAAGCAGCTAGGATTAGCGGTACCTGCCACCATGCCCAGCTAATTTTTTGCATTTTTAGTAGAAAAAGGGTTTCACCATGTTAGCCAGGCTGGTCTCAAACTCCTGTCCTCAGATATCTGCCTGCTTCGGCCTCCCAAAGTGCTGGGATTACAGGCGTGAGCCACCATGCCGAGAGTAGAAAGTGCTTTTTAATGTCCATCTCCAATTTTCCAGATGAGGAAACCTCAGTATAGAGGGGTTAGCTGACTTGCCCAGGGTCATCAGCTAGTGAGTGACAGCTTCAAAAGAAGATCTAACTCCAAAGTGCCCCAGAGGCCCTCAGAGTCCTCCTCAGCCCCTTCATCTTTGCATTCCCAGGGAATCTGAAGTCAGAACCAAATTCTACTTACTAGCCTGTGTGACTTTAAGAAGCTTATTTAACCACTGCAAGCCTCCATTTCTCTTTAATTACAGTGTCTACCCCCATTAAGAATGTGAGGATTCAAAGTAATAATGAACATACAATGCCAGCACAGTGCCTGGCAGCAAGTGCTCAGTCCTTAGCTGTTGTTATTATTATACCCTTTCTCTTGCTCCCCACTCCTCAATCCCACAACTTGCTTCTGCCCTCACTATTCAGCAGGGTCACCCATGACCCCCCTACTGCTAGATCCAGTAGGCACATTCAGCCTCAATCCTGTTGGACCTCCCAGAAGTATGCAGTGTTCTTGGGAAAAACACTTTTCCCTTCATTTCCATGCCCCCTACTTTCCTGGTTGTCTTACTGTTCTAGCTCTGTTCACTCCTCAGTTCTGCCAGTCTTCAGGGCTTTTCCTAGGCTTTGTCTACCCTTTCTCTAGACCAGCGTTTCTCAGCTTCAGCACTATTGACATTTCGGGCTGGCTAATTCCTGTTATGGGGCTGTCCTGTGCATTTAGGCTGTTAGCACATGCCTACTAGATGCCAGTGGCATTCTCCACCCTCACCCTCAAGTTGTAACAACTAAAAATGTCTCCAGACACATCCAAATGTTCTGTGAGGGACAAAGTTGTCCCCAGCTGAGACCACTCAGAATCATTTCATGGGCAGGTCACCCACCCTCTTGGCTTCAGTACCATCTTACAGCTGATGAGTCCTATTCAGGCTCTGCACAAGAGCTCTCAACTGCAGACCCACGTTCCCAGCAACTGCCCTAGCGGCTCCTCTTAAACTCTACCTGTCCTAAACTGAACCCTTCCCCATCTCTTTGCAACCTCCCCATTGTATTATCTCTGCTGTAAACGAATGGCACCAACCCCAAAAGGGGGAGTCTTTAACTCCAACGTCTCTTACCTCCCACATTGGTTCATCATTAACATCTGTCAAGTCTATCTCTTTAAATGTCTCTTGAACAAGTCCAATTCTCTCCATTCCCACTGCACTACCTCTGCCCAAGGTCATGGTCTTTACAGCCTTCCTTGCTGGTGATAGCAAGGTGTCTCCCTGCCTGATAGTCGTTCCCTCCATTTCCTTACTTGCAGTCTAAGTTACCAGTCATGATGAATTTCCTTCAGTTCCTAAAAACACCAAGTTCTTTCACACCTTTGGGTTTTGTACACATTAATTTCTCTCCCTAGAACATCTGCATTGCTCCCCACCCCACCCCACCCTGGAGTGACTGAGGTAAACACATCTTAATTCCTCTTAAAAAACAAAACCAAAACTCTCCCCTGGTAGACACTAAGGCTTTATCAGGTGCACCCACAGCTCTTGTTAGCTCCTCCATAAGCACTTGTCATACCCCACTATTGTGTGTTTGTCACTTTCTCCACCTGACTGCCAGCTCTGAGAACAATCACCTATCCCGCTCACCTTTCTATCCCCAATACTGGCGCAGAGTAGGCCCTCGGCAAATATTTATTTGCTGAACAAATTAAGATTTGCTGAACAAAATACTAATCACTGGCTTGTTCATTTCCATCATGAAAGTGGCTCACTGCCTTTCCTGCCCCAGAGCTCACAGTCCAGAGGAGGAGGGAAGAGGAGGGGGCCACAGGTAAACAACTGTTTACAGCACAAGAGTCTAGCCTTTTCATGATAAAAGCATACTTGTTGGACAAGGCTAGCACTTATTTCTAATTTTCCCTTCTTCCACAATTCCTAAATTTCATTCACTCTTCTCCCTTTTATTGATGAGGAAATTGAGCTGAGAGAGCATCTTTGGCCACCTTTACATCATAAATAAGAAAACACTTGCTGTTCTTGTCTTCTTAGTCAAGGCCTGGCAAACTCCTATCCAACCTTTGAAACCCGTCTCAAGTATCACTCTCTTAATGAAGCCCTCCCAGAATACCCAAGGGTTTATTTCAGATTCCACACACTCAGTTTATACACATCTCTCATTGTTTCATATTACATCTGGTTATGTGATGCTCTAGTGAAATAGATTATAAGTTCCTCTAGGAAGGGACATTATTCATTCAGGCATTTTCGTATCTACCATGCACCAGACACAGTGCATCTTGAAAGGGTAAGGGGAGAGTGTGCTCAGCCAGCAGGGATGGCATGTACTTGGCATAATGGTCAAGAGCAGGGGCTCTAGACAGACTCCTTGAGAGCGAATTCAGGCCCCAATATTTACTAGTTGTGTCAACTCTAAGCTAACTATTTAACATTAGTTTCCTCGTGTGTAAAACAAAGACAATAATAGTAACAACCTTATATAGCATTGTGCGGATAATAAATGGTTCATCACCATAAAATGCCTACAGCTGTGCCCGGTACCCAGCACGGGCTTTACAGGTGTAAGGCATTCTCCTAAATGTCTGTTTCCTCACGAGGCTAACAAGGGCTCCAATGAATTACTATGGCGCCCACCATCATCACTGACCAGGACTCAGTCTCTGGGGTTAGAGGCGCATGTAAACTAATACTCACATACAAGATTTTGGGTGTCCTAACAGCCTTTAAATAGCATTCACTTCCACGCTAGAGTGAAAGGAAACTTGAGTCCCTTATTTCCTTTTTCTGTGATCGCAAAGCATCTTACGCTGTCACCTCAAACCCAGCTGCAGTCGGTCTACCCTCAGCCCGCCCTCCGGCATCTCTCAGAGAAGTCTCTGCACCCAAACACCATGTCCCATACAGAACCCTTCCCAAAACATGCCTCCAGCTCCCTTCTAGTTCTCGTGGTTAGAGAGTCCGCCACGCTTCTCTTGCTTATTCAGGCAATCTCCAGGGATGAGGCCACGACCCCCATTTCACAGACGAAGAAACCAAAGCTCACAAAGGAAAAGTGCGTGGGGTTCAAGCCAAGAGCCTGGGCTGGAGACCCGGGTCTACTGACCCGAGGAGAGCAGGAAACAGGGAGAAGGCAGGAGCCAGGTGAGCCGACCGGCTCGCAACCCCACACTCCACCGTCTCCCTCTCCCTGCCCCCACGCCATGGCGGCCTCTCCGCGACAACCCGCGGAGCCTGGACCACACTCCTACGCATGACTCCCACTAAGGTCTAGACGTCGGTGCCCGCCTTGCCCAGGCCGGCCTCAAGTACCTGAGGTCGCCGTCGCTGCTGCCATCTCGCGTCGCCTCTGAAGCGTCGAGACCCCTGTGGCCATTCCACGCCCTTCTTGGGCCCGTTTCTCCCATTCGAATTTCCCGGTGCCCCGCCCCCTCCCCAAGCTCCACCAATCATGGCTACGCACCGCCGGAAACTGCTGCGTGTGGCTCGCCATTATCCCGCCCCCCAGCGCTGGCCTCCGGGTCACCAAGGAAAGGTTACCGTGGTCAGGACGCATGCGCGCGTGTGGGCCGCGCAGCCGTTGACTGCTGGACGCACGCTGCGGTACAAACCCCGACACGGAGACGTTGGCGACGGTGGCCGTTGGGGGAAGCTGCTGAGCGCCGCGGGGCGCTGGGCTCCCTTTCCCTTCACTTTCTGCAGTTTCTTGCCTCCGTGGGTGCTTGGCTCGTCTGCAGAGCCAGGGTCGTTGTGTGGATCGTGGGACTGCAGCCCCAGTTAAGGGGCTGTCACGTCTGGTCGGTTCCGTAGATCTGGACCACAGGGGCTGGATTGTGGGCAGCCACGTTGCATTTGCTGCCTGCTGGGCCCAAGGCCGCTGTAGGTCCCCTCGCGTATATGTCAGACCAGGAGAGCAGCTTGGATGTTCCTGCCTTTATAACTTGACACTCAGCACGTCGGCGAAGCGTGGAAAACACTTGGTGTGTGACTCAGTCCCCCTTACCCACAGTTCCAGTTCCCAGTACTTAAGGATACAGCGGTTCGTTGAGTAGCTCCTGTCCCCTTCTGGAAGGTTGGCCAGGGACGATCATTCCACCTTTGAGCCCCAATAGATAGGGCCCTTGTTTAGACATTGTGTTCCACTCTATTGAACAACAAAGCAAAACAGAGGCCCGGCGCGGTGGCTCAGTCCTGTAATCCCGGGCACCTGTAATCCCAGCTACTCCGGAGGCTGAGGCAGGAGAATCACTTGAACCTGGGAGGTGAAGGTTGCAGTGAGCCAAGATTGCACTATTGCACTCCAGCCTGCCGACAGAGTTGAGACTCTGTTTCTGAAATGTTTTGCTTGGGATCCCACTACAGTCTTTTAAAATTAGGCCTCCAGAGATGTTTGGTGTATATGAGGGTTTTTGTTTTGTTTTTTTGTTTGTTTTTGAGACAGAGTTTCACTTCCGTCTCCCAGGCTAGCGTGCAGTGGCACGATCTCAGTTGACTGAAACCTCTGCCTCCTGGGTTCAAGTGATTCTCCTGCCACAGCCTCCCAAGTAGCTGGGATTACAGGTGCACACTACCATGCCTGGTTAACTTTTTTGTATTTTTAGTAGAGACGAGGTTTCACCATGTTGGCCAGGCTAGTCTTGAACCCCTGACCTCAGGTAATCCTCCCACCTCAGCTTCCCGAAGTGCTGGGATTATAGGCATGAGCCACTGTGCCCAGCTGCCGGTGTACACTTCTAAAATGGTAATTTTTTTTTCTTATTAGAGACAAGGTCTCACTCTGTCACCCAGGTCAGAGTGTGGTGGTACCATCATAATTCATGACAGCCTTAAACTCCAAGGTTCAAGTGATTCCCCTGCCCTGGCCTTCGGAAGTGTTGGAATTGCCGTGAGCCACCATGCCCAGAAAATTTTTCTGTAGAGACAGAGTCTTAAGCTTTGTTGCCCAGGCTGGTCTTGAACTCCTGGCCTCAAGTAATCTTCCTGCCCCAGCCTTTCAAAGTGCTGGGGTTATATGCATCAACCATTATGCCCCACCTAAAATGGTACATTTTATGTTATGTAAATTATATCTCAGTTTAAAAACTGCCAAAAATTACAGTCACAAACCGATTTCATCTAAGTAGTATGTAAAACTATTTTCCAAAACAAAAAGTTAGTGAAAAAAGTGGCACAATTTTACGTTTTTACAGATCTAATGTCTAGCTTAAGAGAAAATATAACAGCTGGGTGCAGTGCCTCACGCCTGTAATCCCAATACTTTGGGAGGCTGAGCTGGGAGGATTGCTTGAGCCCCAGGAATTTGAGACCAGCCTGGACAACACAGTGAGACTTTCATCTCTCTCTCTCTCTTTTTTCTTTTTTCTGAGATGGAGTTTCGCTCTTGTTGCCCAGGCTGGAGTGCAATAGTGTGATCTCAGCTCACCTCAACCTCCGCCTCCCGGGTACAGGCACATGCCAACATGCAGGGCTAATTTTTGTATTTTTAGTAGAGATGGGGTTTCTCCATGTTGGCCAGGCTGGTCTCAACCTACCAACCTCAGGTGATCTGCCCGCCTTAGCCTCCCAAAGTGCTGAGATTATAGGTGTGAGCCAGCATGCCTGGCCTAGACCTCCATCTCTTAAAAAAAAAAATTAGCCACATCTCATAGTACCAGCTACTTGGGAGGTTCAGTGGGGAGGACTGCTTAAGCCCAGGAGGTACAGGCTGCAGTGAGCCGTGATGGTGCCAGTGCACTCCAGCCTGGGTGACAGAGGGAGACCTTGTCTCAAAGGCAAACAAACAAAAAACTAGATTCTCATATCTACTTCTGCATTCATGCTGTTGTGATGTCACATGTAGTATTTTGAAAACTGCACTATATAATTGAGAAAGAATGCAAGAGAAGTCAAATGGTGTCTTAGTTTTATTATGAAAATAGTTTTGAACTTGCAGACCCACCAAAGGTGTATCAGGGACTCCCAGAAGTCCCTGGACTATACTTTAAGAACCTCTGACATTGGCAATTGGCAGTTTGGTCTTCCTTGCCTGTCAAAAAAGGCTGTTCAAGTTTTCACATTTGTTGCCAACTCCAGATATTTGGTAAGAAAACTGCCAGAAATAGTGGAAAGAGCATAGATCAAAGAGATAGGGCTCCTACATTTGAATAAATCATTTAGGTACAGGGCCTTGGTGAAACACCACCAACGGCAGAGATTTAACCTCTTTGTGCCTCCATTTCCTCAGATATTAAAAGGGAATAATGGCTGAAATACCTCCTAGGTTTGTTTTAAGGATCTGCATCTGGCTGGTAGAAATTAGGGTGGTTTGGCCAAGCGTGGTGACTCATGCCTGTAATCCCAGCACTTTGGGAGGCTGAGGCGGGCAAATCACTTGAGGTCAGGAGTTCAAGACCAGCCTGGCCAACCTGAGGAAACCCCATCTCCACTAAAAATACAAAACCAGGGCTGGGTGTGGTGGCTCACACCTGTAATCCCAATACTTTGGGAGGCTGAGGTGGGTGCATTACCTAAGGTCAGGAGTTCGAGACCAACATGGTCAACATGGTGAAACCCCATCTCTAGTAAAAATACAAAAATTAGCCAGGCATGGTGGTGTGCACCTGTAACCCCAGCTACTCAAGAGGCTGAGGCAAGAGAATGGCTTGAACTCGGGAGACGGAGTTTGCCGTGAGCCTAGTTGATGCTGCTGCACTCCAGCCTGGGCAACTGGATTTATATTGATTCCTAGAAGGGAGACAGCGTTTGCTGGCATGGTGGCTCATGCCTGTATTCCCAGCACTTTGGGAGGCTGAGACAGGCAGACAGCCTTAGCTGAAGAGTTCGAGACCAGCCTGACCAAGATGGTGAAACCCCGACTCTAATAAAAATACAAAAAACTAGCCAGGTGCTGTGGTGGGCACCTGTAATCCCAGCTACTCAGATGGCTGAGGCAGAAGAATGTCTTGAACCTGGGAGGCAGAGGCTGTAGTCAGCTAAGATTGCACCACTGCACTCCAGCCTGGGGGACAGAGGGAAACTGTATCTCAAAAAAAAAAAAAAAAAAAATTAGCCAGGCATGGTGGCATATGCCTGTAGTCCCAGCTACTTGGGAAGTGAGGCAGGAGAATTGCTTGAATCTGGGAAGTGGAGGTTGCAGTGAGCCAAGAGCATGCCTGTGTACTCCAGCTTGGGTAACAGAGAAAGAAACATTTTTTTTTTAAATTAACTTCCAAACTATGTCTTTAAAAGAAGGAGGCCGGATGTGGTGGCTCATTCCTGTAATCCCAGCACTTTGGGAGGCTAAGGTGGGAAGATGGCTTGGGCCTAGGAGTCCAAGAGCAGCCTGGGCAACCTAGTGAGACCCCTTCTCTACAAAACATTTTAAAATTAGCCAAGTGTGGTGGCGCATGCCTGTACTCCCAGCTACTTGGGAGGTTGAGGTGGGAGAATCGCTTGAGCCCAGGAAGCTAGGTTGTGGTGAGCAGAGATCACGCCACTACTGTACTCCTGCCTGAGCAAAAGTAGAACATAGAGTTTGTGCCATAAAAAATAATTCGTGGGTGAGGCTGATGATTCTGTCCTTCACGTACATGAAGATTAAATCTGGGACACAGCAGCAGTGATGGAGAAGAGAATAGGGGCTGGATGATAGAGGACTCAGCCTGGGATCCAGCTTCACAGTCCCCAGGTGGCTCTCCGTAGAAAGTCCTTCCCTGCAGGAACTGAGCTCAGCGTTTGTAGCTGCTGTGCTTTGATTAATTGATGTCTTCATTGGAATGGTGAGGCTGGCTCTGCGGAAGGTGAAAGAGTAAAATTGTCAACTAAAGAAAAACTCAGGCTTTTTTTTTTTTTTTTTTTTTTTGAGACGGAGTTTCACTCTTGTCTGCCCCAGGCTGGAGTGCAGTAGCACAATCTCGGTTCACTGCAACCTCTGCCTCCCAGGTTCAAGCGATTCTCCTGCCTCAGCCTCCCGAGTAGCTGGGATTACAGGCGCATGCTACCATGCTCGGCTATTTTTTATTTTTATTTTTTATTTTTAAAGATGAGGTTTCACCATATTGGTCAGGCTGGTCTCGAACTCCTGACCTCAGGTGATCCGCCCACCTCAGCCTCCCAAAGTGCTGGGATTACAGGCGTGAGCCACCACGCCCGGCTGCTCGGCTAATTTTTATTACTAGTAGAGACGGGGTTTCACCGCGTTGCTCAGGCTAGTCTTGAACTCCTGCCTTAGGTGATCCGCCCGCCTCAGCCTCCCAAAGTGCTGGGATTACACGCGTGAACCACCATGCCTGGTTACCTCAGGCTTTTAAAGAATTAGTTTTGTTCAGAAATTTTACCGAGAATGGCAACCCGGGAGCGACTTTGAGTTTCTCTTAGACTGCTCCAGCCCGTAGTTTGCGTGCCGGTGCGGGTGGATCTGCCCTGCAGAGAGCTGCGTTAGCAACCATCCCCGCCCTCCAGCTTGCGCCTCCGGGTCCCCAAGGAAAGGTTACCCTGATCAGGACGCAAGAGCGCGCGTGGGCCGCGCAGCGGTTGACGACTGAACGCTCGCTGCGGTCCAAATCCCGACGCAGAGACGTTGGCGACTACGGCTGCTGGGGCAGCTGCTGAGCGCCGCCCGGCACTGGGCTCCCTTTTCCTTTCAGCAGTTTCTGCCTACGTGGGTGCTTGGCGCGTTTGCGGAGCCAGGGTAGTTGTGTGGATCGTGGGACTGCAGCCCCAGCAAAGGGGCTGTCACGTCTGGTCGGTTCCGTCACTCACGGTTCCGGTTCCCAGTCCTTACCGGTCCTGCGGTCTGTTAAGTAGCTCCCTGTCCCTTCTGGAAGCTAGGCCAGGGAAGATCACTCCATCTTTTGAGTTCCAGGTAGGTAGGGCCCTGTTTAGACGTTATGTTCCACCTGATTGAACAACAAAAGAAAACATAAAACTTAGATCAGTGTTTCTCAAACGTTTAGCCTTGGGAGGATCCCATTACAGTCTTAAAAAATGAGGCCTCTAGGCCGGGCCCGGTGGCTCACGCCTGTAATTCCAGCACTTCAGGAGGCCAAGGTGGGTGGATCAAGCGTTGGAGACCAGCCTGGCCAGCATGGTGAAACTCCGTTTCTACTAAAAATATAAAAAAATTAGCCCGGTGCAATGGTGGGCTCCTGTAATCCCAGCTACTCAGGAGGCTGAGGCAAGAGAATTGCTTGAACCAGGGAGGTGGAGGTTGCAGTGAACAGAGATCGCAGCCACTGCACTCCAGTATGGGCAACAGTGTACGACTCCAACTCAAAAAATAAAAATGAGGCCTCTAAAGATGCTCTCTGTATATATGGATTTTTATCCATATTTACTGTATTCAAAATGAAACAAAATTAAAGTAACATTAATGAACTGTCAAGTTACAGTAACAAACCCACAGACACAGAAACTACACCTGAGCAGTGGTTGCCAGGGGATGGTGAGGGACTGAGGAATTGGCACTACAGAGAACAGATATAACCGCTTTCTTTTGGGAGTGGTGGAAATGTTCTGGAATGAGGTGGTGGTGATGGTTGTACAACACAGTGAATATACTACCATGTAAGTGTACACCTGTAAAATGACATTTTTTTTTCTTGTTAGAAACAAAGTCTCACTGTGTCACTCAGTTGGAGTATACTGGTACGATCATAGCTCATGGCAACCTCAAACTCCAAGGTTCAAGTGATCCTCCTGCCTTGGCCTCTGAAAGTATTGGGATTACAGGCATGAGCCACAGCATTGGGCCACCATATCTGTTTATTGAACCAATTGGATGGAGATTTGCGATAAGGGAATCCTCCCTCCTCACCACAGTGCCCCTGCCAAAGAAGAGGCTGGGGCTCTGCAGCTGCTGAAGTCACTGGATCGGCTGGCATAGAGGGTCCTAGCACAAGCCAATGGCATTGATTAGGAAATCACTGATGAATCAGAGCGTGATGCTATGTTGGGAGACACAAGCATTGACATTCATGCCTCTATATCTTTCCCAAAAGGAGGCAGTGGCCCTTGTCCCTCAAAAAGACCAGCTTCTCAGGTGGGACCTGCTTTTCAGAAAGGACACACTGAGACCTTCAAACTGGTGACAGGGATAACAGATTTCTTGCCGGTTCCACTGCACATGAAGGTTGGGTGAGCCCTAGAAGATCTTACAGGAAACTTCAACTTCTCATTTTGTCTACAAACATCGCTGTGTTGCCCAGTCTGGCCTTGAACTCCTGTGCTCAAGCGACCCTCCCAACTTGAGCCCCAAAGTGTTGGGATTACAGGCGTAAGCCCCCTTGCTCAGCCACCATATCCTTTTCTTGAGCCAACTGCATGGAGGTTAATGATAGAGAAGTCTTCATTCCCCATCACAGCGCCCCTGCCAGAGAGGAGGCTGGGGTGCTGCAGCTGCTGCAGTCATTGGGGTGGACGTATTGCCAGCACCATACTGGCAGTGGTGAGGGATCCAGCACCGTAACTGATGAGTTAAAGCACAGTATTGGGGTGCAAGAGAATGGGACTAAAACTTGTGCTGGCCGGGCGTGGTGGCTTACACCTGTAATCCCAGGACTTTGGGAGGCCAAGGCAGGCAGATCACCTGAGGTCAGGAGTTTGAGACCAGCCTGACCAACGTGGAGAAGCCTAATCTCTACTAAAAATACAAAATTAGCCAGGCATGGTGGCGCATGCATGTAATCCTAGCTACTCGGGAGGCTGAGCAGGAGAATCACTTGAACCCAGGAGACAGAGATTGCGATGAGCTGAGATCACTCCATTGCACTCCAGCCTCGGGGACAGAGAAATACTCTGTTTCAAAAAAAATAAAAATAAAACTGGTGCCTCTGTTTCCCAAGAGGCAGGTAGCAGCTCTTGTCTGTCACAAAGACCAGCATCCTCAGCTAGTGTGTGAACCTGCCTGATGGGTGATCCTTTTACCTGACGTTGGTCAGCAGACTGCTACGCCCTGCCATTGTCTGCTGATTCTCCACCCAGTCCTTCTAGGTGTTATCAGGTGCGACACTTAATTTAGGTGTCAGTTTGGTTCCATTTTGTTAGAATATGACATATGTGACTCCATTTTGATACTGATAATATTCTTTTTTTTTAAAAAAAGTTTTAATCTTTTGAGATGGACTCTCACTCTGTCATTCAGGCTGGAGTGCAGTGGTGCTGTCTCAACTCATCTCTGCCTCCAGCATTCAAGCGATTCTTGTACCTTAGCCTTGTAAATAGCTGGGATTACAAGTGCCTGCCACCACACCTGGCTAATTTTTGTATTTTTAGTAGAGGCAGGGTTTTGAGAGGCTGGTCTCCAATTCCTGACCTTAAGTGATCTGCCTGCCTCGGTCTCCCAAAGTGCTGGGATTACAGGTATGAGCCACTGCGCGCAGCCAGATACTGATAACTTTCACAAAACTAACGTATACCTTTGTTCATTTTAATTTTCTTCCCTTCTTAAAATTTCTCGCCCCAACCACATAAATCATCCTCATCCATCTCTTTTGAAACCTTATTAGTGATCTCTTTCCAGAATCTTCAGCCTCTTTCCTCTTTATCGTGTGAACATGCTCACGACTCTCCCATCTGGGATTTTAAAAAGACACAAAACCCTTTTGCCTTACACCATTCCCCATAACTGACTTGCCTATTTTCTGGCAGCCCAGAGCTAAACTTCTTGAAACACTGGATTCTTGCCACCTGTGTTTTCTCAACTCCCATTCATTCCTTAACGATTTCAGCCTAGTGTCAGCCTGCCCCAGTCCACTATAACCTTCTGATGGCTAAAACCTAAGAGTGTGGTGTGGGCAGGGTTTCCACTGTGGAAAAGGTGATGGCTTCCTGAGGAGGGAGGAATCCCAAATCTGAGAGAGCTTAGCAGGACACTGGGGCTCATGGGTAGATGGGGGGAGGAACTGGGCTTGGTGGGTACAGACTTTAGCTAAGTTTCAGGAGTTAGGTGAGTTTTGGGAAAAAACAAAGGGGAATGGTCCCGGCCACCCACACACAGCAAGTGAGTTCAGCACTTTCTCAAGGGGAGGACCAGGGGTGAAGAGAGCTGGAGGGTGGGACATCTGGGGTTTATAAGCCACAACTAGGCCTTCCTCTAGGTTGAGAATTCGAGACCAGCCTGACCAACATGGAGAAACCCCAGGAGATCCAGGGCTCCAGTTTGGATTAACATTCTGAGGAGCTGTCCTTGAAGAGCATTGATGCAAGCCAGAATCTCATCTCCTCTTGATAAATCATAGCACAAAGCCCAGGATTCTTACACACCTCATCCTAATCTTCCCACTCTTCCCAGACTGATGTCCAAAGACAACGAGAAGTGAGATTCGCACATCCCCAGCTGAGTCGGGAGGCAGATCCCAGCTGCAGACACCCACACACACACCAACCTTAGCCATATTTTTTATTGAGCCATTTGGATGGAGGTTAGTGATAAGTGAGTTCTTACTCCTTATCACAGTGCCCCTGCCAAGGAGAGGGGCTCAGCAGCTGCTGCAGGTACTAGGGTAAACATCCCAGTGCAGGCCAATGGCATCAATGACAGAACCAGACCGGCCACTGATGAATCGGAGCACCGTGTTGGGATGCAAGGGGACGGCATTGAAACTTGTGCCGGTGTCTTTCCCAAAAGGCAGATAGCGGCCCTTGTCTGTCACAAAGACCAGCTTCCTCAGGTAGCGCTTGTACTTCCCGGAAACCTGGATCACTGATTCTCCAGGGTGCAGAAAGATCTCCTCCAGGTCTCCTGAGGAGCCACCCACATAGTTGCTCCACACCGTACCATAACGCACCTGGAGACTGGGGGAGAAGGGAGGAAGGAAAGAGAATGGTGATGACGGGGATGACAGATCTCCTGCTCGTCCTACAGACTGTGAAGCCTGAGTGAGCCCAGCAAGATCCTACAGGGAACTTCAACTCATTTTGCCAATTAAAAGACTCTGTCACCCAGGCTGAAGTGCAGTGGTGCAATCTTGGCTCACTGCAGCCTCAGCATCCTGGGCTCAGGCAAACCTCCCACCTCTCCCTCCTGAGTAGTTGAGGCTACAGGTGCTGGCCACCATGCCTGGCTAATTTTTGTTTTTGTTTTTCTTTGGTAGAGATGGGGTCTTGCTATCTTGCCCAGACTAAGCTAGAACTCCTGGCCTCAAGCGATCTGCCTCTGCCTACCAAAGCATTGTAATGACAGGTGTGAGCCACTGCACCCAGCCAGGATCTCAAAGAATCTTACCCTACGATGTAGTATCTGCTGACTCGGACCCGGAAGGCGGTGATGGGGCCATCCAGCTGGTTGCCAGAATGAGAGAATCGCTCTCCACCACCACCTCCATACTCTCCGCTATAGGAGGAAGATCTGGCCTGAACTGGAGGGGCAAGCAAGACTTAGAGGGAGAAATCTTCTAGGAGTTCAGTTTCTCTGCACCACCCCTGTTCCTCCCACAACTCAGCTCCCCCACCCCAAGCCAGCCTCCAAAAGCCTTGGCCAACAGCAGTACCCAAGGCTGCCTTCCCATGTCCCCATTACCAGGCTCCTGGTATCTCACTTACTGGCATTGGCAGAGGCTGAGGCACAGAGAAGAGCTAGGAGAGCAACAGTCAATGTCAACATTCTGGGGCTGCAGTGGAAAGAAAAGAGCAAACGAAGATTCGCCTTTTTCTTTGTGGACTTAATTGACCCAGGCACTCCTGACCTGCAGCTCAGACCAAGACCTCGTCCTTTAACTCAGACCTAGCAGGCGCAGTCTTGAGCTTAGAAATGTCAGTCCATCGCCTGTAGTCCTTTTGCTCCCCGATTCTACCTTCTATGTTCCTGACCCCTCAAGCTCTTCCTAATCTGGCTGTAGCCAAGCCCTCCTCTTTTCTCTCAAGCCTGAAGATGAACCCTAACTATCTGGATTGAAGCTTATTCCATCCTGGCACAAAGCAGAAACATTTTCTGAAATCAGCCAAGCTCAGGCACATTTGGGTTGGTATGGCCGTAGCCAGGAAAGGAGTTTTCTAAGGAGAGAGTGGAGGACACCTCCCAAGCGCAGAGATGGCTGAGTTTACGGAACCTGGAGCCTGAGCAAAGCCTCATGGCCTGGCTTATGAGACACCTGGAGCATGGTTTAAATCCCTAGCATCCACCTGTCACAAGGAACGAAGCATTTTAGAGGTGCCTCTATGTCACCTGGGGAGCAAAGTTGGTGACAGAAGGCACTGTGCCAGCACCAGTATCCAAGCAGTGCTGGTGGAACTGGGACAGACAGAGAAGTTGCAGAAGGAGTCGGGACCAGCTCAGAATATTAGACCCCAGGTGCCTGGTCTATGTGTCACCATTCTTTTCTCCACTAACACACATCTAACTGTTTCCATTCCCCTGAACATCCCAGGCATCCCCAGTCCTTCAGCAGAGACCTAGACACCTTTACACCTAA
>PVKP010031864.1:0-26548 GCA_004027715.1 Plecturocebus donacophilus | reverse complement strand
TGAACAATGAGAACACAGGGACACAGGGAGGGGAGCATCACACACTGGGATCTGCTGGGGGGAGATTGGGGAGGGACAGCGAGGGGGTGGGGAGCTGGGGAGAGATGGCGTGGGGAGAAATGCCAGATATAGGTGATGGGGAGGAAGGCAGCAAATCACACTGCCATGTATGTACCTATGCAACAGTCCTGCATGTTCTTCACATGTACCCCAAAACCTAAAATGCAATTAAAAAAAAAAAAAAGAAATTTTTTGGCTTAATCTAGTCCCAAAATTACTCTCATTTTATAGTTTTTTGTTTGTTTTTTAAACTTTTATCTTACACTCAGGAGTACATGTGCAGCTTTTTAATACAAATAACTCATGTCACAGGGTTTTTTGAAGATTATTTCATTACCCAGGTACTAAGCCTAGTACTCACTAGTAATTTTTTCTGATCCTCTCTCCCCTCTCACCCTCATTTCATAATTTAAATGGAGTTTCTTCTCCTTAATCAGGAGAAAAGCCAGAACCAACTGTTGAGTCCTGGTCATGTTCTTTCCTGGAAACCATTTTTCATAGGTTTATCTAACCCAAGGGACACATACGTTATCTTGAATCCTTCTGATTTTTGGAGATTTGGTTAAGGCTGACCTGAAACACAATTTCAGGCTGTGACTATACGGAGCCCTACTCACAGTCTCTGGGAGCTGCTGAGACAGGTGCTCGGGCTTTCTTCTGACTATATATTTTCCTATCTGCATGAGTTTTTGCCCTCCATGAGCACAGATATGTATTCAGCCTCGTCACGGGTTCGTATACACACCCTCAAACACGCATCACTCTTAAACACTCATATCTACTAATGACACGCATTTCTCAGTTTGGTAACTTTATTCAACATACAGCAGACAATGGGTGGAGTTATTTTAAATTCCATACAGCTTTCTACCATCTACCTAGTTCCACAATCCTCTTCCGCTCTCCTTTTTCTAGATTGACAGGTATATTATTTTAACATCTCACTTAGAACATTTCCACCCACTTCCAGGTCCCTGAAGATCTCATCTTCCATTGTCAATCACTTGTCAAGGGGTTGTAGTTATTTTCTTTTTATTTTTTTCCTGGGCAAATACACTAGCTTTTTATAAAAGGAAGTCTGATGAAAGCTATTAATGAGACTTTCCCACCTCATAACAAATATGGATTTATCATACTTAACATTATGACATGTATAAAAAACATTTGGTGACCCAATTATATAGTGTATATATATATTATATATAGACCCAATTAAATGAGGAAATAAAGCTAATAAATAGAAACTACACTGTAAATAGTCTAGACACTAGAACTTGGTCAGTGATACCACACTTCAATCCATTAAGAACTACCTGCTAAGTTGTAAGAGTTAAGACATTGCAACTAAGTGGTGAACCAGTAAGTACTGATTTTAATGAAGTTGGAAAATATATTTCCCTCACTACCTATAGGAAAACACTCCATTTAAAATAAACAATGGACAAACAAGCAGAAAAGATGTCAGCCTGAATACTGTAATGAAAAGGACAGTATGTCGACCTCCTGGGTACATTCATGTTAAAAGCCTGTCACTTTCCTGACCCCTTGTCCTGAGGAAAGCCACTTAGGTCAAAAGGGAGGTGTGCGTCTGAAAGGTCGTAGTGACATGGAGCGCTGAGGACGTAACCGCTTCTTCATACCCTCCGTAGTCATTCAAGCCAGGCTCCACCAGTGCAAAGACAACCAAGGTCAAGCCAGAGAGACGGACAAATAAGACAAGTTGGGGCAAACTAATTCCCAGGTAAATCCAGTGTCTCATTGTAGAGACTCTTAAGTGAACATAATATGGTGAAATTTTAATCAGCTGATGAATGTGTACCAACCCTTTCAAATTTACTTAATCTAAAAAATTAACATCTTTCTTTTGGATTTTAAACAAATCAGTAAGAATTTGGCCAGGTACCATGGCTCACTCCTGTAATCCCAGCACTTGGGGAGGCCAAGGCAGGTAGATCACCTGAGGCCCAGAGTGGGAGACCAGCCTGGCCAACATGGTGAAACCCTAAAAACTACTAAAAACTACAAAAATTACCTGCACCTGTAGTCCCAGCTACTCAGGAGGCTGAGGCAGGAGAATCGCTTGAACCAGGAGGCAGAGGTTGCAGTGAGCTGAGATCGCGTCACTGCACTCCAGCCTGGGTGACAGAATCAGACGCCAGCTCAAAAATAAAAAATTTTGTTCATCTTACACATTGTAATTTGTTTTTGTTTTGGATTCAGGGGGTATATGGGCAAGGTTGTGGGTACATTACATGATGGCGAGGTTTAGGACATGAATAATTCTGTCACCTCACCCATGTGGTAGGCATAGTACACAAAATGTAGTTGTTCAGTCCATTCCTCCCTCTCTCCTCACCCTCTAGTAATCCCCAGTGTTTACTGTTCCCGTCTTTATGTCTATGCGTTTTTAGTGCTTAGCCCCCACTTATATGTGAGAACACACAGTATTTGCTTTTTTAGTTTTGCATTAATTCACTTAATTTAATGGCCTCCACCTGTATCCATGTTGTTCAAAGGACAATATTTCATTCATTTTTATGGCTGTTTAGTATTCCATGGTGTATATACACCACATTTTTTTTATCCAATACAACACTGACAGGCACCTAGGTTGATTCCATGTCTTTGCTATTGTCAGTAGCACTGCGATTGACATACATGTGTCTTTTTGACAGAATGAATTATTTCTCTCTCGGTATATACCCAGTAGTGGGATTGGTGGATTAAAACTGCAATGAGACACCATCTCACACCACTCAAAATGGTTATTATTAAGAAGTTAAAACAGATGCTGGTAAGGCTATGGAAAAAAAGCAACACTTATAAGCTATTGGAGGGAATGCAAATTAGTTCAGCTACTGTGGAAAGCAGTTTGGAGATTTCTCAAAAAACTTAGTAAGAATTTTGAGTAAAAATAGACTAGTTAAGTAATCCTAAATGAAAGGGAGAAAGACATTCTCAATGCAAGGTGTAGAAATTATTCATTTAAATTGCAAGATTTCAGTGAGTTGACATTTAATGTGAAATCCTACCTCCCTATAATCTTCAGAGTTTCTTTTGGCAGTGATTAAAAACATTTCCTAAAATCCACTATGATTTAGCTATTTTAGTATTAATTTAAATTCTTATAAACCAGAAGAATGGCTTGATTAACAAGTTTGAAAACAATTCTACTGTCAGAACATGGAGCTACAGGAATGCTATGGTCACCATCATTATAAAACGTTAGGAGCTCCTATTTCCTTTGTAACTGAATCTTAATATATGTGATCCAAGAGAGAAAGTGCCCAATTAAGCATGATGTTCAAATGCCTGGGCCTTCCTTGGGGCTTCTTGGCATTAGTATCAAGGCTCCTGGTGTAGTTGTTCCTGATGAAAAAATTATCTGCTCCCCTTTGCCAACTTCATTATTTTATACTTTCAAAGTTCTTGTTCCACTTTTGGATATCTTAGATTGTTACTGAATGTATGGTTCCCACATGTAACTTTGCACAGCGAAGACAAAGGATAGTCCAGACTCTGTTAAACTGGCTAGTCCCAGATTTTCTCTAAGTGGTACACCTCCAGAATTGAAATTCATTCTTTATTGACTTTCCATTTAGAGTAAATGAACCCTTCTGTTTGTCTCTATGACAGACATAAAAATATATTTAAAATGGTGTAGCTTTACCTACATGGAAAAAAAATTCAAATAAGTGCTACTAATAAAAAAAATTACCATTAAACAGAAAATTAGTTCCTCAATGATTTTACATCGTTGTATAATGAAGGCACCTAATTTCCTATAATAATTATCTTAGTCCATTCCTGCTCCTGTAACAAAATACCTTGACTGGGTAATTTATAAAAAACAGAAATTTATTTCTCAGTTTTTGAGGCTGAAGGCTCAAGATCAAGATGTCAGCGGGGGCCTGGCACAGTGGCTCAGGCCTGAAATCCCAGCACTTTGGGAGGCAGTGGCAGGAGGATCATCTGAGGTCAGGAGTTAGAGACCAGACTACCCAACAAGGTGAAACCCCGCCTCTACTAAAGTACAAAATAGCCAGACGTGGTGGCACATGCTTGTAGTCTCAGCTACCTGGGAGACTGAGGTGGGAGAATTGCTTGAATCTGGGAGGCAGAGGTGGCGGAAAGCCGAGATAGTGCCACTGCACTACAGTCTGGGTGACAGAGTTAGACTTCATCTCAAAAAAAAAAAAAGAATCAGCAGGTTTGATGCCTAGTTAAGGCCCACTTTCTGCTTCCAATATGGTACCACTCACTGTATTCTCACATGGTGGAAGTAAGAAAAAGGACCAGATAGTGTGTCCTCACGTGTCAGAAGAGATGGAAGGATAAGAGTGCAAAAAGGGCCTAGCTAGTTCTCTCCAGCCGTTTTATAGGCACTGAACCTATTCACATATGAGTGCAGAGCCCTGATGGCCTAATCACCTCCTAAATGACCCATAACTTAGTACTGTTCCATTAGGATAGTAAGTCTCATTATGAATTTTGGAAGGGACCCAGACATTCAAACGATAGTTGGAACACTGTAGAATTTAGAAAATGAATTTTTAGTCAATTCTCTTATTTATGAGAGATTATTTCTAAATTTGTACAGTAAAATTATGACATTTATGAATTTTCTTATTTTTATTTTAAAAACAAACTTTACTTGTAGAAAAAAATAAAATTAATTAAAAAATTGCCATAAATGTTGTTTAAGTTAATGTAGGGAATTCTCCTTTAAAATATTGAGGTACCACTACTAAGAAATTTGAAAGACCAAAAATCTATGGAAATGGCTTCATTTCTAATTAACTATGTCTGACTTTGGTTCATGGCAAAGAGGCATTAAAAAAAGTAAATCAGTTGAGATAGCTAATAAAAAAATAAATCAGTTGAGATAGCTAATAGGACCAGGTCATTGAGATTTAACGCTGTAGGTTTGTTAGAGGGCTGATGGTAGCTACATAGGTACAGAGTAGTATATGAAGTTCTCTCAAGTCTGTTTCCTGCTGGCCTCCCCATCCTTTGCTGCTCCTTCACTCTAGACATATTATATGTATTAGTCCATTTTCATACTGCTGTGAAGAAATAGCTGAGACTATGTAATCTATAAAGAAAAAGAGGTTTAATGGACTCACAGTTTCACATGGCTAGGTAGGCCTCACAATCATGGAAGGCAAAGAAGAAGCAAAGTCATGTCTTACATGGTAGCAAGTAAAAGAGCGTGTGCAGGGGAACTTCCCTTTATAAAGTCATCAGATCTCATGAGACCTATCACAAGAATAGCATAGGAAAACCCAGCCCCATGATTCAATTACCACTCACTGTGTCCTTCCCACAACATATGGGGATTATGCAGCTACCCTTCAAGATGAGATCTGGGTAGGGACACAGCCAAACCATATCACTGTTGACTTAAGGCTTCTCACACAACACTTCTCAAAGCTTTGCACATTCCCTTTTGTTGATGTAGACCTCACTGTCCAATACAGTAACCACTAGCCACATGTGGCCATGGAGCACTTGAACTGTGGATGGCCCATGTTGAAACTACACTATAAGTGAAAAATGTACACTGAAGTTCAAAGACACAATAGAGAAACAGAATGTAAAACATCTATGTATTAGTTTGTTTTCATGCTGCTGATAAAGACATACCCGAGACTGGGCAATTTATAAAAGAAAGAGATTTAATAGACTTACAGTTCCACATGGCTGGAGGGGCCTCACAATTATGGCAGAAGGCAAGGAGAAGCAAGTTGTGTCTTACATGGATGGCAGCAGGCAAAGAGAAAGAAAGCTTGTGCAGGGAAACTCCTCTTTTTAAAACCATCAGATCTCATGAGATATATTCACTATCATGAGACTAGCACAAGACCCACTCCCATGATGCAATTACCTCTCACAAGTTCCCTCCTATGACACGTGGGAACTGTGGGAGTTACAATTCAAAAGAGATTTGGGTAGGGACACAGTCAAACCATATCAATCTCATTAATTGCTTTCATATTAGTTACATATAGCAATGAAAATATTTTTCATATATTCCTTAAATGAAATATATCACTAAAATTAATTTCCTCTGCTAATTTTTATCTGTTTAATATGACTAATAGAAAATTTTAAATTACATATGTGGCTCTCCTGGTATTGGAATTCTATTGAATAGTACTATTCTAGAATTTGTTCACCCCAATCATGAACATAAAAAATTCTATGGCATAGACGATGGTAATTTTACCTATCTCCTCTACTAGACAGTCTTTTTAATGGAAAAAGTCATGTCTTACATTTTTTGTTTTTGCTGCCTATGACAACATCTAGAACTTATTAGACACACAGTAAAACATGTGCCAAATAAATTGAAATTAAAGCATAAGAAAAATATTTTCAAGTAATTATATAGTTCAAGTTATATTGTTACCTGTTTACATATTATTAAAACATATTAATATTGAGTAAAATAGTTTAGGATTATATTTCCTCATTTTTCTTCTCAGTTCTTGATAAGTATTTGTTAATTTATTATTCAAAAGTTATGAAAAGAAATTCTACCACTAAAATTATGTTCCAAATAATTTAACTCTAAAAATCTGAAGAAATGCTTAGGCCACCAAGAAGTATAAGATTTTTATTGGCAATATAGTGAAAGGTTAGCTTATCAGTTCCTACTTCATCAGAAAACATTGTATGGTTTCTAATTATTTTAACTTGAAATAGATAGCAGTAAATTTAAAAAAAAAACCTTACTATTGCCATATGTAAATACAGATTATATATATGTCAGATAATATGTCTTTAAGAATACAACATGAAATTGAAAATTATGTACCAAAATTATGAATCAGAAATCAGTTCCATTGACAAAAGTATGAATTGAAAGCATCACACTCTCCAGCCCAATAGATAGCATCTCTCTAATTGTGAAACTTGAAAGTATTATAGAAAAGAAAAAATACAAATAACCTTAGACCAGCGAAGTTCTCCAATGTTAAAAGAAAATTTAAATTGTGTTTTTCATCTTGGACTTATGTACCAAGATAGAAAAACTAAAATATTTTATTAAAATACCTCACAACAAAAAGTGCTTAGTTGACAAAAATGCCTTAGTTTTGGAATATCTAATTTGACCTGGATTTTATTATCTCTCTGTGCCTTTTCTGAGTCTATATTATAGAATATATAAAGGAAAAAGTCAAGAAAAAGCCAATGGAGGATCTAAAGACTTCAGCTGGTCATGCCAGGGGTCTGCCTTTTAAATATTACTACATATTGGTAAACATAGTATTTGTTGAAAAATACAATTATTCAGTAAAATCGATTTGTGAATCATATCTTTTTAATAAAGTTCTTGATAAAATATGCAGTTATTTTAAGATGATGCTACTCTCTTTCAGGCATCAAAACATACTCATGATTGATCCATTCATTAACCACTTGACCTTGAGAAAACTAGTAGATTTAAAGGATTTTCATATTTGTCTATGAATTGAAGACTTTCATCCTGGGACCTGCCTATTTCACAAGTTGTTTTGTGCCTGCAAGGGTGGTGAAGTTCGATGCAGGAAATCCGGGTGCATTTGTGAATATAAGGGAGGTTTTACTTCTCTAGACTTCAGTCTCTCATCCAAAAAAGAGGATTTTGATTAGATAACTTCAAAATCAATTACATTTAAAAAAAATGTTTAAAGAAAATGGTGTTCAAGTAATTATATTGCTCATGTTATATTCTTTAATATTGCTAAACTATGTTGCCATATACCAAGTAATGCATAAAATGGTATTTCATAAACTCTTAAGAACTATAAAATATAAATATTTGTTTATATTAGAAGGCCGTTGTGTAATTTATTATATCTCTTTTATCCTGAAAGTGATTAAGACTACACTCTCTAAAGTGAGAGTATTTGCAGAGACCCAGAGCACTTTCTTATCTCAGGTGCGAATTTATTTTTAGAGTTTCCTCTATGTGCCAGTTTCAGATCTATGTTTAGTTACTGCTATAGAATACACCATGGTTTAAAAAAAAAAAAAAGTAGTTTTCAAATTTCTTGAAAAGCAAACCACCACTGGAACTTCACATTCTTGTATTATGGTTGTATAGCTACTGGAATTTCCAAAAAGAGCTGGATTCAAATTTAATGAGTGTTATAAATAGCAGAATAAGTGAGAAATTACAAAAATAAAAAATAAAAATCCTGAGTGCATATACTCAGTTCTGTCACACTGACTGATATATTCAAGGCTATGCTACAGATTAGAATACTTTTCAACTTTCAAAGTAGGAAAGAACATCTCTTCCACAAAAATAAACCTTAAAAAATAACATTTTTTTTAAAGTATACTTTATTTTATGAATTCTTGTATAAAAATTTGTAATTTTTGATAACACTGACAGCTATCTTGCTCAGTACACAGTTGCTGGGATAATCCCTCTGCTTTCAAGCATTCAAAGATGATTCTGTTATTTACAGGACAAGTTCAAATTCTGAATCCTAGCCTCAGTCAAACTTTTGACCTTTAGCTACTTGTACTCTTCTGTCACCCTCAAAGGCACCCTATCCTTATGCCCCAACCACACTATTTTTATTACACTTTATTTTCTTTCACGCAATTGTACCTCTATCTTTCCTTTTTTTTTTTTTTTTTGATATTAAATATACTCCTAGCACACTATCCCCCTCTGCGCTGGAATTAAACTTACCTGTTAAACTCACATCAGCTTCGTCGTTAGGTACTCTTAGATCTGCAGACTCAGTAATATCTCCTTCTATTCTACCATAATACTGTGTAGTAGCACAGGGTAACTATAATTGTGCCTTGAACATAAAATGTGATCAATTAATATTAGCTGAATGTTCAATGAAATTAAATGTGTTAACTGACATATGATAGAGAAACTTTGAAATTCTGAGCAAGGCACTTCATATAGCTGAGTGTTGTTCTTTTCACTGTAAGTGAAGATAATTGTATCTATTACCTTGTAAGTTTGCTGATAAGAATTAAATGAGATATCTGGTACTTAGAAGAGTGACTGCTCTTCTAAATAGCCATTGTAAACGTAAAGCGTAATCACCAAGGTGGTAAGATAATTCTGTTTAACCCATCACTAAATCATGAGCACTATGAATTATGTTTGTCATTAGTAAATAATGAATATATATGGATGGATGACTGAGTAAATGGATGATGAAATGTATTCATCTATAGAGAGCATCCAGTAAATGTGTAACCAATGTAGTGGCACCTTTCTCTCTTTGGTATTTCTTGTGGAAATACCAGAGAAAATTACTTAACAGAGAGTTCACCCTCCAAGGTAGGTTGCATAAAACGGAATCTCAGGGTGGCCACCTACTAGTTGTTTGCCTAATTTATTTGAGTTAGTTAACCATGGGAAACTTTCTTATCTTTCTGTGATTTTATTAGTTCACTCCTAAAATGAAACTATTTTGTGATGATTAAGGGAGTTAAGCATACAGCACTTAGGATAATTCTAGCATACAAGAAAATTTGAACATATATGATTACTATTATTATTGTTATTAAAAGTATTTTTACTTTATCCTTATCAACAATAGAGAATTATCTGGTTAATGAAGTGAAAAATGACATAAATCTTGAAAGAAGAAAACCATGACTCTACCAATAGCAAAAGAGGTGAGTTTTAGAGCATGCTTTGTAGAATTAATGCATTTGGAGGAGATTCCATTGACTGAGTAAGAGTAAATACACCTAGACTATAAGGGGGCATCTCAGAAATGAATCTCCTCTTACATAGTTACATACTGTCATAAAGAAGAAAATTAACAGTTTAAGGCCATCAGGTGCCTGAATAGTGAATATAGGAAAAGCTGAACACTTAAGGCCAAACAGGAATGCTTTTTAAATCATAGCTAATAAAGCCATTAAAAGTTTTATTTTAAATAGTGAAATAAAATGCAAGCAGAAGAGTTGAATCTATGTATTAGTTATTTTCGTGGGTAGTAACTAATGTTATTTTGAGTGTTTTACAAAATTTGCCTAAGATGTAAAGCCATATTCTAAAAGGAGAATATTTTTCTCTTATAAAATTAAAGCATTCATAAAATATTAATAATTCTAAAAAAGGAGAGTACACATCTATGATTCCTCCAAAATTAGAAAGCACTTTTTAAATATATTTGATTATAACCCACAAACTGGATAATACACAGAAGATAATGGTCAGAATAGTGGAGAGGCTTAAATAACCATATTATGTGATACAGTGAAAGGTAATAAAATACTTTACCTGGAGGTCTCTGATTCTGAAAGATATCAGCATTTGAATCATCTAATCCTTTAAGGACCCAAATAGAATAAAAAGGTGGAGAAAGGTCAAATTTTCTTTCTCTCTTTCTGTCTCACTCTCTGCCTTCCCCTCTGAGCTGGGACATCCATCTTCTCCCGCCCTTGGACATCAGAGACCCTGGTTGTCCCTCCCTCCTTCTCAGGTCTTTGAACTCAAACTTATACCACTGGCTTCCCTGGTTCTCCAGCTTGCTCACAATCTGTAGATTGTGGAACTTCTCAGCCTCCATAATAGCATGGGTCAATTCCCATAATTAATCTTCTGTTATATATCTATATATATTCCATTGGTTCTGTTTCTCTGGAAAACCTTGACTAATTCATCCTGTGACTTTCCTAAGGCCAGGGCTAGAACAAAAAGCTGGAGATTACAGGGAAACCAATATCAGACAACTACTAATAAAAGAAAGAATTTTCTCGGAGGTGGTCAACAAAGTCATGGGCCGCTTGATATAGAGGTGACCTCATTCCATCTCTGGTACCATAAAAAGAGAGTTCTGATAAACATCGATAGGAATGCCTAGGTCAGGGTGAGGTTGAAGTTGCTTAGCAGCCAATAAGAACAGTTCTACTAATCAGAATGGACAGGAGCTCATTCGCCATAATGGATATATTGTGCAGCAAGGCAGATGTTTCCTGAATTAGAAGAGTGAATTGACAGGAAAAATACTTATAATTTGCAATGTTTTAATTCTTGCTGAATAGGCATGAGTTAAAGGAACATCATACAAGACAATCACCCTTTATGAATTTTGGGGACACTACAACTGTGTGTCTTCAGTCTTTCTCAGTTTTCATGATGTACACTAGCTCCTTGGTGATTTTGTCTTGTCCTATGTGTTTAAATGCCATTTAGGCACTGATAATTCTAAATTATGTATCTTTAAGCCTAAGTTCCCTACATTAGTGGCTTCCTAATTCACTCAGAGTAGAAGTCAAAGTCCTTACTATGTCTTTAATAGAGTCCTGATAAAGGTGCCTCAGACTCCTATCTCCATGACCTCTCTGACTTCATCCAGTACTTCTCGTTCAGGTCATTCCAGCCACTGTTGCTCCTCATTCTTTCTCTGACATGCTAGGCACATCTTCAGTTGAGGTCTTTAGCAAAGATTAGTCCTTCACTCAGAAATAATTTTCTTATTAATACTCTCACAGCTAAATCTATCACTACATTTAAGTCTTTACTCAGAGCTCATCTTTTCAGTGAGTGCTATACTGACCACTTTATTTAAAATTTTGTGTTATACATTTATGCATTTTTATTTTATTATTTTACTATTATTTTTCTCTCCCAAGTGCATTTTTCTGTTTTGTTCATTACTATACTTCTGATAGATTATTTTTAAACAATTATTGTTCAGCAACTATGTACTGCTCCTCCCCCCTGGGAAGAGTACACTTTACTGCTCCACATATGTCGCTCTGACATTTGCTCTGGTTAGTGGAATGCGGGAAGAAATGACACTGTGCCACTTTTAAACACAGGCTTTCCTCCATGAAAGGAGCATGTCCATGGCAGTCTCTGTTTCTTGGGATATGTTTTTAGGGTAATAAACAGGTATAGCAGATGTGAATTACACCCATGGCTAAATCCAAACCCAAGCTAACCCAGCAAAGCCCCTCAGAGCTACAGATGGCTCACAGATCCAGGAGAAAGACACAGATGCTCTTCTAACTCATTTGGATTCAGGGATGTGTATTATGTAAAACTCTCCCAGTAAGCATTGATTGATGTACATCCTAGGCTCTAGAATTGTGTTTGGAGATGATCAATACATATTATTTTAACTGATTAACCAATTAGACATGTGTCAAAGGATACAAAATTACAGCTAGATAGGAGGAATATGTTCTAATGAGCTGTACCACTGTAAGATGACAGTGGTTAACAATAATAATACATAGTTTTAGATAGCTAGAACGAGGATATTGAATTTTCCCAACTCAAAGGAATGATAAATGTTTGAGATGATGGATATAATAATTACCATGATCTGATCACTATACATTAAATGTATCAAGACCTCACTATGTGCTTCATAAATATGTAGTTATATGTCAATTAAAAATAAATAAAAACTTAGAAATAAATGACTTTAAAATTAACCTTATAGACCTGTTTTAACTGCTAGTGTCTGGTGCACACATTATGCTATACTATAGAATTAATTTAGGTCCTTATTCAATTGTTTAACCTCTTTAAGGTCATGTAACAACTTTGTATTAAATCATTATTTAGAATACTAAGTAGTATTTTAATAAACCAAGGACATGTGTTTTCTAGTAACTGTTCATTCAAATGATATCCACAAAAAACAAACTGAGTTTTTTGCAGTTTTTAATTTTTTAGTCACTGACATTAGTTTCTTCAAACATCAAGCCTAGTTTTTAAGAAAATAAAGATGATGATGTTGGCAGTCCAGTCATTTCAATGATACTAATAACTGAGATGAATCTACTATTAAGTAACAAAATCTTGTTTATTACAATTTTATTATGATGTGATTTCACTTCCAGTAACCTGCACATTGGGGAAATTTAGTTTAAAGGAAGCAATAAAATTTTGGAAGATACAATTTCCATGTTTTGGCAATGAACTAGATTATCATATACAACCATATTAAGTATAATCACTTCCAAGATTTTGGAATTGCTCCTTTCTGTTTTGCTTTCCATTATATTTCTTCTTTTTGTTTTACTTTTCTTCTTTACTCTTGTTATTTTTCTACTTACTACTTGTTCCTTTAAAAAGTTCTTGTTAACACTTATTAAGGAGTGTGGTTCAAAGCTCCAAAGCAAACAAGCAGCAGAAGAAAGGGATGAAAGAACTGGAGTTTAATTTTCCTGCCAGGTTTCAAATGGATCTCAACGGCAGCTGGGGTACCAGTCAGGTTTTGTGGAAGCCGCTGCAAGGCTGCCACCCTTTTAGTCTCCATACAGTTATAACTGGGAATTGAAGAATTGTCTAAACATTGGAACACCAAATTATCTTAGAATTTAGTTTCCAAAGTGTCAAAAATATATTTGTAGTATCCATAAAGACCATTCAGCTCTCTCTAAGTATTTTGTCCCTCTCTAAAAGTTAACTACCCTCAAACCATCATACTGGAACATGTTAGGTTCTCAACATTAGCAAAAGCTATAATATGAAAGTCATTATCAGAGAAATTGACATTTCTAGATGGTATTAAGTTCACAAGGAAAAGACCCAGTATTATATTTGATCTTGATAATTTCACTGCAAACATTGAATTTTTACTCTCTTCTTCATAAGGATGAGACCTTAATTCCTTACTATGTCCATTGCTTAGCGTAAGAAGTAGCCTTATTATTATTATACATATGTCAGAGAGAGATATTTAGAAAAGTAATTCCTTATTCAACTAATACTTATTGAGTTCATGCTATTTACCAGGGATCATTTTAGGTGTTAGGGATATCCAATGAACAAAACAGGAAATAATTCTGGCCTTCAAAACACACGTGTGTGTGTGTGTGTGTGTGTGTGTGTGTGTGTGTGTGTGTGTGTGTGTTTTCAGTACTTAATATAACTATCTAACATATTTGTATGTATTTCATATATATATATTAGGGATAACAAGCATTAAATGCAATAAATACATATAATATATAATATGTTCGATAGTAGTAAGTACTGGAAAAAAGCTCAATAGTATTAAGTACTGAAAAAAAATAGAGAAGGAAAATTTAAAGTCTGTAGGTTGGGAAGAGGATTCACAATTTCAGGTACTATACTAGGGAAAAGCTATAAGGCACCATTAAAACAAAGATTTAAAAGAATAAATATTTTTAAAATATTTTCCTGATCATAAAAAGAATACATATTCACAAAGGGAAAAAAAGCATTTCAGAAAATCACAGAGAATATTGAAACAACTGTTTGTAATTTTATCATTTATAGTTAATTCTTATTAAAAACTTGATTTAGATTCATCTCAGTCTTTTGCTATAGGTAGCTTGTATGTGGTGTGTGTGTGTGTGTGTGTGTGTGTGTGTGTGTGTGTGAGAGAGAGAGATAGAGGCAGAGAGAATATTATTTAGGTTATTTAGAGAATTGGGATAATATTCAATTTCAATACTGTTAACCCAATTCTTATACAAATAGTTTTAGAAAGCAATCTTTAAACTTCTTCTGTTTTGTTAAAATGATATTGTAAGGAATATAAGTGTACGTAAGTTCTTGCACATACCTTAGTAATTATATTTTGGATATAACTATTCAAACTAATGAGCATAACTCACTATTCAGAGTCTAACAATAATAGTAACAACATACTATTAAAAGTATAGTTGAATAATCAATATTTATTCACTGATGGTTTAGGAGACAAACTCTCATCTAAATCATACTTTTATCCAAATTATTTGTTGTTATGTTTTTAAAGAAGTTTTTCTTGTCTTCTTTTTATATTTTTTCATCGATCACATATTTTTTTATTTCAAAAGTAACATCCCAAGTGTAAGGTCTTGCCATGAACCCATCATTAGCTGAAGGCAAATTTAAGGCACTTGGCTACCCTATGCCTGAGTTTGCAATTTTTTTTTTTATTTTTGCAATCAGACTTTGGTGATGACCTTGAGCAGTAGGATGTAAATAACTCCAAATGCTTAGTGTTCCAAAAATGGAACACTAGGAATAAAGGTGTTAACCCATTTATCTTTTCATTATCTGAAACCTAAAAACACAATGTTATTAAATTATTGGGTAATCTAACCTACCAAACAGTTTAATCTTGCATATTAGAAGGATGCTGCTATAAATGTGTTATTCTTCATGTAGTAATGTGCTCTATTCATCTTAACTTAATATTTTAAAGTTTTATTTAGACATTTTCAGTGTCAGTAATATTTAATTTTATTTAAATTTAATTTGGCACACTCCACTACTGAAGAAAAAGCAATCATTCTCATTTCCCTAAAAGACTATGAAGTTAGGAAAAAAAATCTTTAAAATTAAAATCCTCTCTGTTTATTTCTAACCTGTTATTTTCATGGCAAAAACATTTTAATGAATCTCTGTACTGATTTTATGTTGCAAGTTTACATCATCTAAGTGAGTTGTGAGATATGAAAATAGGCAACAACAAAAAGAGATAGTGGAAAAGCCCTAATGTTTTGAAACATGAGGAAGAAGAAGAGGAGAAAAACCCCAGAAGCATATATATTTTTAAAATGTGTTTATAAACTTCATAGTTTTACTGAAATACACAGTTGATGCCCATTTGCTGATCATTTCCATTTTGCATAGTAATTTGTTAACTGTTAAATTTGTCTTGAGATACAATATAAACTTTTAGAATTTTTCTTACACTTGCTGAAGTCTCTCATCAGCACCAATTACAAAGATCCACAGTTATTTGTTTGTATATTTAAACTCTCTGGATTTGCCTTAGCTGCATTTGATACAGGGATAATTGCTGTATTGTCATATCTTTGTCTTTGTATAGTGACTGGAGATAGAAGAGCTATGGCTAAGTTACAGAGCAGAGACAGGCTATGGCACTACTTTAAAAATGGTCAGTTACACAGCCTGGTCTTCAGGCTCTTATTAGTTGATTCTTGATGAGTACCTAAAATAACTTAAAGATAGAAAGAGTTCATTAGCCAAAAAAAATATAGAACATTATACTAGAGCAGAACAAGGCTAATGTGTAAAAAGAAAAAAAAATAAGCAACTAATACAAAACAGAAGTCAGTCCCTGAATGTCTCAGGAAACACCTAGAGATAATTTTCAGTTTTGAAGCTGGAAACAGTCTGTTTCGGGGCTAGATTTTTTGTTTCTTTTCTTGTTTATCATTTTACCAAAGTGAAATATGCCACAGAAAAACACACATAACTCACGTTTATAGCTCAATACATTTTTACAAACATCCATGTAACCAGTACTAAACTAGATCGAGAAACAGAAACTGCCTGAGTTGAGGACAAGCCTATTGCCTTTTATTCTAGTTACTGCCTTTCTCAGGTAATCACTATCCAAACTTCTAATGCAGCTAGATTTTGCTGTTTTACATACATAAAATTAAACACTACATACCCTTTTATGTCTGGAGTTTTTATTCAAAGTATATCTATGAGATGCATTTGCATTGTTGCTTAAACTTGTAGATTGTTCATTCTCTTGTTCCGTAATAGTCCATTGCTTGAACAGACAACCATTTTTTTGGCCATTCTACAGTTCATGGTCATTTAAATAGTTTCTCACTTTGTGGCTATTACAAATGGCACTGCCATTAAGAGTCTAGTGCTTGTCTTTTGGAAAATACATGTGTTTCTTGGATTGTGGGTCATGGGGTATGCCTACGTCCGGCTTTAGTAGACACTACCAAATAGTTTTCCAAAATGGTTGTACCACTTTATATTATCACCAGTAGTGTGTGAAACTTCTGCTTGTTTCACACTTTCCAACATGGTATTAGCTGTTTTGCTTTTTTAATAATAGTTTTTCAATCACTATTTTTCATAGATTTTTCTAAGTGCATGGTAATATTTCGATCACTATTTTTCATAACTTTTCATAGCTTAAGTACATTAATTGCTTTTAAAATTGCATGTATTCTTGACTGATGGTTTAATATCATAAAGACTGAGATTTTTTTTTTCTTCTGATGTTTGGTTTTTCTGTATTTTTTGCTTTGCTCTACCCATTAGTAAAATATAGTTGATAAATATGGTTTTTAATAGAAAAAACATTAAAGTGAAAATATGCCCTTAAAACAAGCAACATTTTTTAAAAAAGGCTTTATTAGAATTACCAGTTTTTCAATTTATATCCAAGTCAGAAATAGCAGATGCAACTCTTTAACCTGATAATTTTTCCATATCCTACAGGAAGTACTTTCTCTCTAAACTTGAATGTTAATCACCTGAAAAACAGTGCCCAACTTCAGGTCCATTTTTTTGGAATTCTAAAGCTAAGTCCATTGACATATATCAAGGATGCATTTCTCAGGCCTCTCATTTACATTATCTTATTTATTACACCAAAAAAAAAAAAACAAACTTGTGAGGCATTACAAATGGAGTTCAGAAAACTTGTGATTTATTCAAAGTTACATAACCTATAAATGGCAAAGTTGGGTTCTGAACTGAGATCTGCTAATTCAACATTTTCCTACTTATTTTGCTGAAGAAATCTCTTTTCATAGAACACTTGCAAACATCTTGCAGGACCTGTTTCCTACAGACAACAGTTTGGAAAGCATTATTCTAATTCCAATTTCAATCAACTTCCCATTATACCACAGATGTCCTAAACAAGCTATGATTAAACTATATTTAAAACAGCACAGAAATTCAGGCCACGAAAATTAAATTAGTTCCAGCATTCCATTTTGTTACTTTAGGTAAAGGACAGAGTTAAAAGGATTACTTCAGATATGTCCATATTTAAACATCCTTAGCTATTTTTATCCCAAACATATTAACTTTCATAATTTGATTCATAAGTCACTAGTTCTTATAGATCTAATTCATGAAGACTTTTAAAAAAGTATCTCCTCAAATTTACCTCTCTGTTCCCTTAACCATTAGGACCAGATGGTATGGCTGGCAGCCAAGACTAACATGCATCTTTACAAATGCACACAAGATGGGAAGGAGATGATAATCAATACTGTAATCTTAGAACTGTAGTGTCAGAAAACAAGTTCAAGAGGGAACACACAAGGACAACATGAGCACAAAACCTAATTTATATGCATGCTTTACCATGTAAATTATTGGAAGCTGCCTAAGTTCAGAGCAGGCCTATTGCCTTAGGTCCCTTTAGATTTTGGCACTTACTGTGAAACCCTACTTATGTAGAGTTGACTAAATGCTATGTAGTGTTTTAAGTACCTTCTCCACTTTGTAGTTTATTAATATATCCAAGCATTGAAGTAGGTTCTATTATCACCACTTTTGACAGGTGAGGATATTAGGATGCAGAATGCTAAGTAACTTGACCAACGTTGCATGATCAGCAAATAGTAGAGTCTGATTTGAACAACGGTCATCTGTAGCTAGACTCTGCTCTCAGCCATGGCCATCAAACTGTCTTCCAAGACCTCCAAGAAGTCATTCACTCCTTTCTAGTTGTTAATCTCTCCCTTCTCAGAATTTAGATAGATGTTTCTTAAGCACCCTTTTTCCCTCTCTCTCTCTCTCTCTCGCTCTCTCTCTCTCTCTCTCTCTCTCTCTCTCTCTCTCTCTCTCTCTCTCTCATTGTTTCCTCTAGATCACAAATTTTTTTTTTTTCTTTTTGGAACAGACTCACTAATTTCCTTTTATGTATTTAGCCTGGGTATTATCTCATTTAATATGTCATGAACAAATGAGAGAACGAGTGGAACTAGAAAGCACACCTTCATCGTCCTCTCAGTGCTTAAAGGAATTTTCTCTTTGCATAGTAAGTTCAGAAGGACAATAGAGCTGACAAATGCAAATAAAAAGGACCTATGAAAGCCTTTCCAGTTTATGCAAATATTTCATGTTACATGGTCCAAAGCAATGATAATAAAAGCCAATTCGACTGATACATGCAGGAATTAGCCTTCTTTTAGTTGACTTCTCTCTTTTGCTAGATGCCTCAGTTCTTTTGAAGCCAAATTTGTCCTTCATAGCCTAACAATTAATTTTTGCATTGGGAATACCATAACTAAATACTCAATAATCTAGAAATAGAAGCAGAAAATCTTAAAATTATTGTATACAAACCTGGAGTGTCAACATTTCGATGTTATTTCTTTGTTCTATGATTACTCCAGTATAGGAAGACCCTCCGTGATAGCTTCCTTTCCTGTGAACAGCGAGGTATATTCCACTAATCTTTTAAATCTAACCCATAGGCAACTATCTTGGTATTCTGCTCTGATTGAAGTATTTCCTTAGTCTGCTCAGCACTTTCCCAGTGGCCTCTCCCTAGAAGCTCATGGCTTCAAGGCTATTGAAGAGTATTGACAGAGTATTGAAGAGTATTGACAGAGTATTGGTACTCTGTCTCCTGTTTTCCATTTCTGTGAAGCATTTTATCAAACAGGTAAGGAAGATATTTTCAGAGCTATTAGCTTGTCGCTAGTTCCCTGGAAACAAAGGACATTTTAAGTGTGAAGAAGAAAAGCTGCTCATCTTTATTTCAAGATTGTGTTCAGAGATACAACTCACCAACATTCTGACAAAAGATATTTTGAAAATGAAAAATTAATCATCTTAAATGTGGCCAAGAAATTCCTGCTGTTCGGTTTCACAGTAAGCACCAAAATCTAAAGGGACCTATGGCTTTAGTAGGAAAAAAAAGAAAGACACATGCATTTTATATGTGACCATGGAGCCACTGTATACAGAATGTCAAGACTTGGGACAAATGCATTCAGTTACACAAATTCATTCTTTTGTTTCTCTACCCCACAGCCTTGGAGATAACAGTGCTTTATTTTTGTTTGTTTTAAACTTTGTTTTATTTTTCTCTTTTCAGCCAGTATTTGCTGAGTGTTTTTACTAGGCTGCACACTTCACTTGGATTTCTTATATACTCCTCATAGCAGTGAACTTATGTAGGCATTTCTACCACCATCCTCATTACAAACAAGAGAACAGATTTCAGGCCGGGCATGGTGGCTCACGCCTGTAATCCCAGCACTTTGGGATTCCGAGGCGGGTGGATCACGAGGTTAGGAGATCGAGACCATCCTGGCCGACATGGTGAAACCCCATCTCTACTAAAAATACAAAAATTAGCTGGGCGTGGTGGCACGCTTGTAGTCCCAGCTACTCGGGAGGCTGAGGCAGGAGAATCACTTGACCCCAGCAGGCAAAGGTTGCAGTGAGCCTAGATCGCTCCATGGTACTCCAGCTGGGTGACAGAATGAGACACACACACACAAAAAAAAAAAAAAAAAGAGAGAGAGAGAGAACAGATTTCAAAAGGTTAAATAACTTGTCCAAGGTCACACAATTCGTACTGATCCTACTGAAGTTCAGAATGTATCGCCTTGGCACCATGTTATGCTGCTCTCAAGACCCTACTTTGGGACTTAAAATCACTCATCCTTTCTCTCCCCAGAAGCTCCCTGGAAACTAAAGGTGCTCTTCATCCCACTCCTGTGTATTCCTCAGGGCCACACCAGCCTTGTGGCTTCCAGGACCTCTGTGCTTACCGCAACTGCTGCCATTGCTGCCAGAATGCCAAAGTGGAAGGAATGATTTCCCTTGAGGGATTTCATATCTACACTTAAGGCTGCCCACATTCCCCACACGTCCCTCCAAGTAAAACGGTTTCTTCAATTTTGCAATCACCATTCTCAAACATACACACAAAATATGACCAGCTTCTCAGGGAAAATAATCATAATATTATTATTGAGTGCTTGCCATATGACATTATTTTGTTTAATCTTCTCAGCAACTCTGTAGGTTCTTTTATGTACTAGGAAACAGCGGGTTGAAAAAGAAAGCAGAAATGGGATATGACCTTATTTTGTACTCGACAAAAGCACCTTTCCATTGATTAAAGTCTGGATTTCCTGTTGGGGACAGTTTTTCGCTGCCACCTCCCGCAGGTGCAGTGCCTGCTTTCCCAGGCCTCTTGTCTTCCTCAGAAGTCGACATAAACATTGCTTTCTTCAAGGGTGTCATCTTAATCTTTTAGGAGCTGGCTTTCTGGACTTTCCTAAAAATTGAGCCTATAAAGACCATCTCCTAGTAACACAGAAAGATACTGAATATTTTGAATATTTTAAAATCTATTTATATAGTATCTCCAACATCATAGAACTTGACTACCTTGTTCTCAAGTAGATTCCAGATTTTTATATGACCTTGCTGATACATTTATCAAAACTAGCCAGATGCCTTTCTGTTGAGTTTATGCTCACTAATCAACTTTCTAATACTCAGTTTGATTTCTCAAATACTTTAACCGTGAGGGAAGTACCCTAAAGGTGAATGAGAACACTTCAATCCCTGAAAAGGTCTAGTCT
This sequence comes from Plecturocebus donacophilus, assembly GCA_004027715.1. Taxonomy (NCBI): domain Eukaryota; kingdom Metazoa; phylum Chordata; class Mammalia; order Primates; family Pitheciidae; genus Plecturocebus; species Plecturocebus donacophilus. Next base: position 5,191 of record PVKP010031864.1, on the reverse strand, counting down.
CACTGCTTTCTATTTTTGGGTTTCTAAAACGTTAGTTAATTTTACATCACTTTCATATATTTTGCCAAATCTTTATATCACAATATTTTATATATTTAATATTTCACCTTAAATTCATCTCATATTTTTTAACTTATATACATATGAGCAAGAGAAAAACAACCTTTGGGCAACTACCTAAATCATCAATTCTTGTGCTGGTTATATTTTTTTAAATACATATTTAATACTTAAATACATATTTAATACTTAAATACATTTTTTCAAATGTTTATTAACATATCATCTGAAATCATCCTAGGAACTACCAGCTGGCTCTAAGTACATATTGCAAAACACAGTTAAAGACTATAAATTAGAGTGAGAACATGCGGTGTTTGATTTTGTGTCAGTTTGCTGAGAATGATGGTTTCCAGGTTCATCCATGTCCCTACAAAGGACACAAACTCATCATTTTTGATGGCTGCATAATATTCCACGGGGTATATGTGCCACATTTTCCCTGTCCAGTCTATCATTGATGGGCATTTGGGTTGGTTCCAGGTCTTTGCTATTGTAAACTGTGCTGCAATGAACATTCGTGTGCATGTGTCCTTATAGTAGAACGATTTATAATCCTTTGGATATATACCCAATAGGCAGGTGTTGAACAACGAGAACACATGGACACAGGGAGGGGAGCACTATACGCTGGGTCTGTTGGGGTGAAATAGGGGAGGGACAGTGGGGGTGGGGAGTTGGGGAGAGATAGCATGGGGAGTAATGCCAGATATAGGTGAAGGGGAGGAAGGCAACAAATTACACTGCCACGTGTGTACCTATGCAACAATATTGCATGTTCTTCACATGTACCCCAAAACCTAAAATGCAATAAAAAATAAAATTAAAAAAAAATTATGACTTAAATACACACACACACACAAAGACTATAAATTAGAAATTATCCCTTATTTGGCCGGGTGTGGTGGCTCAGGCCTGTAATCCTAGCACTTTGAGAGGCCAAGGTGGGTGGATCACCTGAGGTCAGGAGTTCAAGAAATTAATACCTTATTTAATGAACTAGTGTCAGGTAGCTATCAATAACTTAACAAATTCTAATTTCTTGGCCAAATTTTGTTTATGCTTATGAAGAGTTTAGATGTAGAGTCTTACTATAGTCAAGCTAAAAGTGAACAGTTATCAATATTTTCATCTCTCTTTTCTCAATTTTATTGAGTTGTTTTCTTACTTAAGCTTTGAAAAATGTTTTTCATTGTCTATACTGTTAGGAAGAACCATCCAAGCCGACTTTACTTCTTATGTCTCTTCCCAAACTATCACCTTTTATATTTTCTCTTATAACTATTCCAACTAATCTGCTATTCAATTACATTTCATATTACCTCTAATTACCATGCAAATCTTCATATGTATAAATCTTCATTTTAAAAAATATATCTTTCTGATTTTATGCAGAATTAAATAAAATTATTTAGCTTATGCTTTGACAAACCAAACATAAACCTGAAAGACAGCAAGCTTTTATGTTTACCTAGCATTTTAAAAGGCTGTGAGAATGATGAAGACTCTCAGAATTGATATAAATCTATGAAGTTCAGTGGTTTTCATTTCAATTTGATGTAAGTTAATACCAGCATTACCCTGTTAATTTCTGATTTTAGGATCTTTATCTTTAAATTTCCATTCTCTAGGTAGTAATTTATTTTTTAAAAATTACTTAGAGAATGAGCAGTAAATAAATTATGTAAATTCTCAGAAGTACAATATATCTTTATTTGTAAATAAATTTTTTTTGTAAAAAAAATTTGTAAATAAAGATATACACATATATACAGGTACATACTTGTCTAAACTTCACAATTGAAAGAGTTCATGACCCTCTCTTGTTATGACTTGCTATTATTATACAAGTTAATCTAATAATTATTAAAAGCCTTTGATTATAATCATAATTCAATAAAAAAAAATTCTTGGCACACTTAATCTGAAGGAATTCCCTATCCAAGCCAGTGTTAACATGCTATCAGGACATAATCTGGCTGGCTGGATTTTGGAAAAGCAGAATAAAGTAACTTAAAAAATAGCATAGTCATCATTTTTCACACGGGAAAGACTTAAGCCTTTCTTGCTGAAGCAGTAAAGCAGGTTAATTGGAGCCAGAATATGCCATAGATGAGAAGACATGACAAACTGAATTCCTAGAAAAAACTGAAGGTTACCATACTAGTGTCAGAAATGTTGAAATCAGAATATGGTGTGAAATAGAGATAAGAAGAAGGAATTAAAAGTTTGAACACAGGAGATATGAATCAGACTGACAAGTTAAACTTATAATGGGAGTTTCATGATCTCTGACTCTAACCTGAGAAGACAAAATATTTCATAATAGAACATTTTGGCTACTACTTTTTAATTCAATAAGTATATTTTGAAATTTGTTAAAGAACAATTCCCATTACTCTCTTTCTTTCTCAAACTGAGTGGATTAGGTTTTGTAACTCACAGGAGTTTGATCTCTCCAAGGGAAACCCTATTGAATGTCAGACCCTGTCTTGTTTTGTGTCTTGTGGTGAACTTGAAAGCTTAGACCAGCCACAACTCCAACACCTATCCTGGGAGAAGAATTTCTTGTCGCCCTCCAGAGAGGAGGGACATTGCAAATGATTCTTCTAGGACTGGAAAACAGAAACAATTTCCCTCAAATATCTCTTTCCTTCAGGCTTGAGATATCTTTGTCTTTGGTCATTCCTCAATTTTCCATAATTCTTTAAGTTCCTGATGGTTCAGGTCAAATGTCCTTATATTCCCTTTAGACCGAAAGCTTGTCACTGCCCAGTATCCTCTTCCCTCTGTAGGCTGGATTCCTGCCCTGAGGCTCAAATCATGTGATGAGAAACCAATGTCTGAATATATAATTTTACTCTTCCTTCCCATGTGCCACCCAGGGCCGATATCCTGCCTGCTCAAACCTACTTGTTGGCTTCCATTTCCTGCATGGAGAGACCTCCCAGGATTCTGACCTCACACATACTGACTGAATTCCTGGATGTAATGACACACCCACAGAACTAGTTGACCTTCCCAGTTGTGACTTTTCCAGGAATTCCCTCCTAAACAACCCTTTCTGGCCAGATAATTTTCTTTAACCCCCACAGCTCACACCACCCAATTAAACATTTCTTTGTTGTATCCCCATGCAAAGGATCCAGGTTATGGTTGGTGCCAACACACACACAACCTGATCAAAGTTTCTGCAGGTTGTATTTCTAACATGTTTCCATAGTCTAAAAGTTCTACAAGAAACACCTTATTTGTTCATCTTTTTAAAAATAAAAATAGTTATTGTTATAATCAGTACTTATATAATTTATATTTATATATTACAAAATTGATCTTATATATCTATAATTATATAATTAATATATAAACAATTATTCCAAATTCTGAAAATAAATCATTTTAATGGGTCAAGTTTTTAATTTATTTTAAAGAATGGAAACAAATTGTGTTATTGTCACTTGAAAGCTACCCGAAGGGTAGTTTCAAGGTGACATGCAGCTTGAGACTGCATCGCCATAGAGAGGCTCTTTCTAAATTTTTCTGGATACCTTTATTGCACTGGCAAACAGGTCTCAGCACCAGAAACCAGGTAATCTTGGCTATTATTAGAATCCTCTTCCCCAGAATCTGTCAAGAGGCATTGACCCAAATAACAGATCAATCAGTACAAAGTATTTTTGCTTTTTGCCTTCTGCTGAAGCTTTCAGTGAAATATGCTATGTTTCTATGCCTATTAGCGGGGAGATGTGGGGAGAAAGAGAGAGAGAGAGAGAGATTTCTGAAACAGCTACTGCCTTGCTAATTTAAGATAAAAAGCAGTAATATATAATGTAGATAATAAAATATAGTCTTAATTATCTTATTTTATGTATTAGATTAGGGGTTGACAAACTTTTCCTATCAAGAGAAATAAGGTAAATACTTTAGGCTTTATGGGCCATAAGTTCTTGGCTGCAACTAATCAACCCTGCTGCTATAGCATGAAAGTAGCAATAGACAGTTTATATGCAAATGAGCATGGTAATGTTTCAATAAAACTTTATTTACAAAAAGAGATGTGTCTAGCCCTCAGAAGCATAGTATGATGACTTCGGATATAAACTTAGAAAGCATTCTATTATATTGGGAAATATATAATTTTAACATATGATGTAATATATATTTTTACCTGGAAACATAATTTAAAATCAATTCATCGAATAATGTATAACTAGCTATGAAGGAACATGAATTCTAGATTCTAGAAAGTATTGTGATTACCTATAGTGTTATGTGCTTTGCTATGTTTCTCTTGTTTTCTACCTCAGTAATAGAGTGAATTAAATTCAAACCTGTTTGTTTTTTTGAAAAAAAAAAGACAATAGAGGAGCTACTTTATTGAAGATCAGTGCATGATTTTAGTCATTGTTTCTTTTTAAACATGTAAATTAACTATGCGATCTAATTACCAAATTAAATAGATAACAATTGAAGGCATTTTTCCATATTTGGCTTTAATGATCTATTTATCACTTACAATTGCTTTTTTCCCTTGTAAACAAAGAGAATAAATTAACTAAACAGATCTCAGTGGACTGCATATTAACAAGAAACACATCTGTGATCATTACACAATGCAAATTAATACAACTTGCAGAGAGAGATCCAAGATGGCTGATTAGCAACAGCTCAGGAATGTAGCTCCCAGTGAAAGCGCAGAGAACGAGTGGACGCCGCACTTTCCGATGAGTTTTTGTTGCCCACAGACCGGGAGATTCCCGGCGGAGAAGCCACACGGGTCGCCGGCGCGACTCTTTTGGCCGGCGCGGCTCTTTTGCCGGCACTCAGCGCGGCGCTTCCCGGTGCAGAGTATACAGGACGGACGGGCTCTGCTGGTCCCATCCCCACAAGGAAAACAGCAATTGGAAGCGCTGAGGACTGAGTTTCACAGCGGGTGCAGCGAACCCGGGAAGGTCTGGCTCAGTGGGGAACGGGCGTCCGCCAAAGGAAAACTAAGAAACAGAAAAACTTCATCACCGGACGGAGAGAGATCCAAAATGGCCGCGTAGCAGCGGCTCGGGATTGTGGCTCGCGGTGAGGGCGCAGAGAGCGAGTGGACGCCGCAGTTGCAGACGAATATTTGATGCCCACG